>LVVK01000019.1:1077594-1162839 GCA_002022785.1 Trichoderma guizhouense | reverse complement strand
CCCTCGTTTTGCCCAATAAGCAAATGAATCCTGTAGCCAACAGTCTGATATTCCAACTCTCTGGGATAAAGTACATATATTGATTGACCTTGTAGGAACATGGCGAGACCTGCAGCACCCTTGCCTTGGACCAGCCTGATCCGTGTCTTTCAATTACCGACTACGGACTTACATACATACACGTACGGAGTAGACAAGATTTTCTATCCGACGTTCTTTGTTTGTTCTGCTTTCGGGTAGGAAAATCCATGTCGGCGCCGCCTGGCTGGTACCACCGGCACACGGTGCAAGGACCAGTCCACTCATTACCCATAGAATACTAGCCCATGGCGATGCTAACCATACACAGCTAGAGCATCAGATTCGTTCTTTGTCCTAAGCCTGTGCATCTGCCGCTCTTTGTCAAGCCCTCCCCGCTACCGCGTTGGTCGTAGCGCTCCATGCCACCTAAAGAGAGTGCACAGCGGAACTTTATAGCGTCGAGGGCGCTATTAGTATTTCCTACAGGCTACAGCTACTGTGCCTGTATATTACGGCATCCATCCCTCAGCCCGCCCCTCACTGACGCCTAATGCCGATGTAGGCAATTCACACTCATTCACTCGCATCAAGTGCGGGACAGTGGGAGGAGCTGCACCACCACGCCTATTACGCAAAGGCCCACTTGCTTCCGCTGCTCAACCTGACGTTTGTCAACCAGCATCTCGTTTTTTTTCTCTCTCCCAACAACCTCTTCTCTCCACCTTTCCGCCCGTATCTTCACGACAGAAACATCTGCAGATCGTATCCGAACTCCTGATCTGTGCTCCCGTGTTTCTTTATTTCCTGCGATACCCCTTCCCCGCTGCCCGCCTGGACCCTTGAAGCCGCTGTTCGAGGACGACTGCACTCGCCCTACAACTCGCTTTCAAGCAAGCTCACGCAGCAGCTCCTTTCATATCCAGTCCTCCTCCACCACGCCAAACCTTGATATTGTTAGACTTCTGGGTGCTCGAGCTCGGTCTTTCGTCTGATTAATCTACGCATCGGACTCAACTGCAACAGACATCGACCTTGGCGAGCCCTGGTTGTGCAACTAACCCTGGTAGGCTTGCCGCGAAGCAATCCATATACTTCTCGATACTTGAACGCCCCCCCGCGGTTCGGCTTCAGCCCAGCCACCACTGTTCCCAAAGCACCAGCCGTGTACGCGGCCTTTGCAGCAAATACTACTGGAACATATCACGACTGCATAAGTCGCGCTGTCGCGCCAGCGGATAGCCGGATCGAAGTGGAGGGGGAGTTGATATTTGTTTCTGCGGCTTTGCCGCTCTTGTTTTCACCATGGGCAAGATCACAAAGGCGATGCAGCCTAAGCATCGAGAGACTCTGGTACGTCGCATCATGTCAGGGCGGGCGGGGCTGAAATTCAGCCGTACTCTCCCACGCTCCCACATGCCTCTTGTCACGGAAACCCATTATGCTAACTCTTTTTGCCTTTGATAGTCTCCATGGCTAAAGCTCTACGTCGATTCTGCATCAACAACCCCGTTGCCACTCCTTCCACAGCAGCTTGCTGATTTTCCGACAAGGTGGCCATTCGGGCGCGGAGACCTTTACCACTGGATTCCATTGTTAAACCGGTTCGATAGCGTGCTCGAGTATTTCTGCAAAATCTATAAACTGAATGAAGGCCCCCAGCGGCGTGATTTTGGCTGCGATGTGCTGCTCAATTATGCAAAGGATTCGGCATTCGAGGGCGAGAAGCAGTGGGAGATGGACGCCCTCACCCTGCTCGGCTTTCCCTCCGATGGCGACAGATTGCTGATCGAGGCTGTTTTGAAGTTTACTCGCATGCTGCTAGAGCACTGCGGAAATCGCAGCATCTACGCCAGCAGTGCTCACCTCAACGACCTCCTCAACTGCACCCCCCCTACCGTTCTCATTGCTACACTCGAGGTGGGATCCGAGTTGGCACAGAGATACCAGGCATCGGTCAAGCGGATAGGAAGCGCTTCCCGACACATCAGTGCCGCACTGCTTGCCAATCATTACAACATAGACCTTGAGCGCGTCCAACAGGTTGCATTGCCGTTCGTCAAAACGCCCATTTTTAACCTTTCCGACCCGTCGCCGACTAGCGCGCCTTCTACCGCATCTAAGGGAAAGGATAAGGTGGTTGCAGGAGGTGGCAGCAGAAATGTAGCTACCATGCACGCCAATGATCTTGTCGCCATCACCACTGCTGATGATAACCGGTGGAGCTCTTGGGGTGATGTTAAGGTCTTCTACTACCCCCAGGAAACCACATCGGTGCAGCATGACGTTCCAACGGAGGCGGGGCGCTCGAATCTACCGTCGACCCCCACTCCCCTCCGTCGAAGCTCAACGATGAACCCTCAGCACACTCCAAAGGTTCGAAATGCTACTGCTGCCGAGGACCCCTCTCCTCTGGGAACTCGAACTTCGGGATTTGTGGATGACCATTCCTCGTCTGGCCAAAAGACGTTCGAGTTGCCCCAATCCGTCGTTGCCTCTCACTCCATCTATGAGCTCATTACCAGGTGCCCTGATGATATGCCCCAGGCGGCCAAGTATGAGGCCTTCCATCGCTTGAGAGTAGCCAAAGCTCTCATCGGCTCCCAAGAGTCGCGGCAGCAAATTCTGGCAACTCGGCTGCTGGCGATAACTAACCTGGCGTATATTCATTCCGAATCAAACTTTGTTGAGAAAGTCCTTCGCCAAGATATTGACGAAACCCGCCGATTTCAGCTTGTATATCAACTTGCTGAGTTGATCCATCCATCCGCGGATGGCGCAATAGACGTCCCTTTGAGGCTGCAGACCATTGCCCTTGCGCTCCTCGAAGCGGTATCGAGCTTCCACGCTCGATGCCAAGATGTCTTGTCGGCCTTGAATGCGAATGTCAACCACGGTATCCTTCTTTACGTTATCAGAAAGGCCGTCGCTGGAATGACTGAAGCGAATGCTGGAGACGATAGCGATAAGATGAATGAGATGGACGAATGGCGGAATAATTTATTCTCACTTACCTTGCACTTATCCATGGCTACTCGCGTGGGTAGTGAAATGGTTTCTGCTGGATTAATGGACATTCTTGTCGAAATTCTAAATATTCGATCCATCATTGCGCAGCGCCACCATTCAATGGTTCTTGCCTTCCTGGATGGATTGATATGGACCTATCCGAATGCATTTACTGCGTTTTTCAACGCGGATGGATTGGATGCTGTTGCCAAGCTAATTGTCGATACCATTGGTGAAGCTCGCGTGTTACTTCAAGCATCAAAGGGCATCAAACCTGACCAACAGTCCAGTGCTGTGGATTATGAGATCCCTTATTACCAGCAACAGACACTCAAGTGGATCTTGAAGTTTGTGCATCACATCATGTCCAATTCGTATAGCTACAGTGGCAATACAGATCGACTCCTGCGAAATCTTGCCGAGAAGTCTGACTTGCTGGCCAATCTGAGGGACATCATAAACGACAAAAAGAGCTTCGGCTCAGTTGTCTGGACAAACTCGGTTACCATCCTTAGCGATTTTATCAACAATGACCCAACAAGCTTCGCTGCTATTTCCGAATCAGGCATGATCAAGACGTACCTTGAAGCCATCACTGGACAGCCGATCCCCGAAGTCCATACCGCACGGCTTGCACGACGGGCATCAGACGGCGGGGACCCTAATACCGTGGACGTGTCTGCGATAACATCCATCACCGATCTCGATAGACGGCGTCACCCTCCTGAGGATGAAGTCGCTCGGCAGGCGTTTGGCCGGCCAGTTGCAACAGGCATCTTGGCATCTTCTGATGCTATCAATGTCGTTCCCCAAGTTCTAAACTCCATCTCTCTCAACAATGCGGGCATGCACCTGGTGGTCGCCTCTCGGGCGATTGAGAGCTTCTTGGAAGTCTTTGAAAGCCCTGCACATGTGAAATGTATGGAGACGGATTCTGAGCTCGCCAGCAATGTTGGTGCCAGCTTTGACGAGCTTGCGCGCCATCACCCTCCCCTAAGGAAAGCGATAGCTAACGCGGTAATTGACATGGTCGCCCGAGTACGCATGCTTGGCATTGAGAAGGCTCGACTCGCAGGCTGGGGGGTTAAACTGCTCCCCATTGGCAACCTTCAAACCGCAGCTGAATCAACTGCTGCGGCCAGTGCATCCAAATCGCAGCAGGAATCTGACGTCGACATGTCCGATATGGCCGTCTCACAAGGCTTGGAAGTCGACAAGCGTACCGAAACCGAACGGGAATCTCCGTACGAGTCGTATACGCCCTATATTTATGCTCTATCTACTTTCCTGACCACCTACTTGTCCAATAACGTCTTGAAGAACAGCTTTGTCGAGAGGGGCGGTATCGAGTTTCTTCTCGACATGTGCCAATCCCCTAGTCTTACGGCTGGATACGGCGATTCCATGGCATCTCGGGTCCTCAATCAGGTTGTTTCTCAACTGGTTGAGCACGGTGCTGCCCAGGGATTAACGTCTCTGCTCTACCGGGCTCAGCGTGCCATCGACGTGCTGGAGCCATTATCAACCAAGACAGAGGCAGTTCCTCCTTATTTCGCGCCCTTTTTGGCACCTGACCTAGGCATCGAGTACACTAGCACCGAGGCAGCCGAGATAATTGCAACTGGTACAAATATTGTCAAGGCCCTACTCAACGCTCAGACTTTTATCAAAATAATATCTGATTGTTTCGCATCCTCGAGATCCAACTCACTCCAGTTTTATCCCATCAACGTGTACGATTATTATCAAAAGCTGGTAACCTCAATCGGGCCATTGTTACGTGGAGTCCTAGCAGAGGAAGCAGGCGAGCTTACGGCTGTCCCCCAGCATTGGTCTTTAAGACGCCAGTCGCCACCTGCAGAAGGCGGCAACAGAGGTGCCGTCGCAGACGCTGAAGCTGATGACACCTCGTTGCCCGACGTTCTCAACGGTACGGATGGTTGGAGACCTACTGAGGGAGCTGATAACTCCTCAGCCGCTCGTCCAACAGAGCAGGAACAAGCTAGCCCCAGGTTCCAAAACTACGAAACGCTGAGAATCTTGCTACATCCCATGATTCCCACATCATTCCCGCTCTTCCAGACCATAGGCAAGGCGCTACTGCCCAGACGTGAATCGAATCACGGCGACCCGTACCACCGACCGCGCCACTTGGAGATTGCCAGAGCACTTGCCGATACGGTCCTCGATCACCTTGGGCCATCTGTGGCAACCCCGGAGCCAACGTCAAAAGATTTCCACTATTGGATCATCATGCTACACACCATCCACGAAATGCTGATTGACCACCCCTCGGCTCGTCAAAATGACCGCTCTAATGTGCAAATTATCATGCCTGTTCTCCTCGCATTCAAGGAGCGCCGTGGTATTGAGGTACTCAATTCTATGCTTCGTGTCTTTGCAAAGACGGTGAAGAGTTCTAGCGCAGCTACTGCCGATGAATCTTCAAAGGTCAAAGTTGCTGCTTTTGGTTTGAAGAAGATACTGGACTTGTACTTCATTCTGGTCAACGGAAAGTACATTGCCGACACGCATAGTTTCTTCAACCTTCAGCGACAAACAGATCGGTCTCAAGTCGTTCCAAATATCCACAGTCAAATTACCGTCGAATTCAGGGCACTCATACTGCCTGTTGTAATGGACCTTTGGGATTCAGAGTTTGTGGAGCGAGTGCCAGACCAGACTGTCAAACGACTTGTGGACATTTTGAAGATGGTGTCGCTAGGCGAGAATGAACTGTTGCTCATGCCAAAGGATAAGGTAAGCGATTTCTACGTCTTTTCCACGTCAAAAATTCCATCGAAGCTAATTGTTTTAGGTTCCTTTTATGCTTCTCAACTATACAGACGTGCGATTCAACTGGCGGGCCGTTAGAGTCCTTGTCCGCCAGCTTGCTGACGACTACGATGATAGTCTAGCACAGGAAGCCGTGTATCGTACGCTTGGTAACGTTGTTACCGCCCCAGCATACTGTACTGCACACGAATCTGAGATAGCAGGTGCTCGAAACCCTGTGCCTCCTGAAGATGAACCGGACGCCGCGGCCTTGGCCGAGGGAGCTACGCCAACGACGACCAGCCGAGATGCCAGTGGTTCCCGTGCTCCGGATCCAGAGGCAATGTCGTTGGATACATCCCCCGATACATCTGCAGAAACATTGGATGACCTGATTTCTCGCCTTCCCGAGAACAATGAGTTAGCGACCGAAAGTGGTGCTGATACAGCGCCAAAAGCTACAGAGCCGGCTCCCTCCAGTGGAGAATCAAACCCAGCAGCTACTCAGTATACCGCGGCCGATTTCAACTCACTCAAAGATGATCTTGACAATCATCGGGCAAAGCTGCGCGAAAATCTGATCGATCAATGCCTTGACGTCATTCGCGCTCATCCGGATACGGCTATTGAGGTGTCTGAGCTTATCACCACTGTTGTTCTGCGACATCAAAATGCTGATGCGCACGAAGAAGTGGGCTTTACTCTTACATCTGCCCTCGCATCTCTCGGGTTAGAAGAAGACGAGAAAAAACGTAACGGCAAGTGTATCGCTGCATATGCCCATCTACTTGCACTATTGCTACAAGATGAGATGTTCTTCAGCCGAAATATCGAGACACTGCGTGATAAGATCGACGACTATGTAGCGTTCCTCAAAGTTCCGCCATCGACGCCGACTGAAGAGCTACCCCCTTGGATCCCCTTTATACTTCTAGTGCTAGAGACGTTATTGAGCCATGATGAGAAACCTGTTGCGGCTCAATGGAAGGCGCCCAAGTCTTTAGATGAGACCGTTTCAGAGCCCATCATCCAACTTAGGACGCCTTTGCTCGACGACCAGCAACGATCCAATGTCCTGGAGTCACTTTTGGATTTGCTCCCACGCATAGGGAAGGAGGAGATGTTGGCAACTGCCATTCTACGAGTTCTCATCATTCTGACTCGTAGGCGTTCGTTGGCGAAGCAAGTCGGCGAGAAGAAAAATCTGCAAAGACTCTTCCTCATGGCTAAGCAAATGTCAGGTGCGGGATCCGAACGTCTGAGGCAGACTAGACTGACGGCTCACCTCATCACCATCCTCCGCCACATTGTGGAAGATGAGGACGTTATTAAGCAAATAATGAGAGCGGAAATCAAGTCAGACCTTCCCAATCTTCAACGTACCCAGCGCGGCCATTTAGATGTGTCCACCTACCTCAGGGCGATGGCCCCAGTTGCTCTGCGTGCGCCTGATCTCTTTGTTGAAGTAACCAATGAACTGCTTCGGTTCTCACGCTGGAATGCGCCCACCACGGAAGGCGCCCGACCCCAAGCCTTGGTTTGGAAGGAACAGGATGAGGGGAATGCGAATGTGGCTCAAGCGGATACAGAAGAGACTCAAAAAGATGATGTTAAGCAGTCGACTGAGTCAGGAGACAAGGAAATGCCAGACGCACATAAGTCACACCATGATAGCAAACGCCCCGTGGTTGAAAATCCGGACGGAGTCATCCATTTCCTTCTTTGCGAGTTGGTCAACTATCGAGAAGTCGAAGACAAGGAAATTCCAACAGTTAGCAAAGATGTGAAGGCAGAGAGCGAATCGACGGCCCCTACTGAGGTCCAGGATGTCTCTTCTGTCGATGGCGGAGCTATCGATGGCAAGGACAAGAAGCCACAAAAGCCTACGTTCAAATCAGAAGAACATCCTATCTTCGTGTATAGGTGCTTTTTGCTCAGCTGCTTGGCCGAGCTCTTGCAAAGCTATACTAGAACCAAGGTGGAGTTCATCAACTTCAAACGTAGTGCCCCCCCTCTGACTACCAATACCCCTGTGAAACCGCGGTCAAGCATTCTCAACTACCTAATTTACGACCTGCTGTGTCAGAGCAACCTGAGCGGTACGTCGGATAACATAGCATCAAAGAAGAAGGCCGCCACTTCGTCGCAGACTCAAAAGGTTTTGGTGGCTTTGGTTTCAAAAACCAACGAGAAAGTGTTCGAACGCAAGCAAGAGAAGTACGCATATGACGATGAGCCAGATCTACTCTTCGTTCGCAAGTTCGTTCTCGACACCATATTGAAAGCGTACGAGAAGGCGCCACTTACTGATGAGCCACTGGAGGTTCGCTATGCAAGGATGCAGTGCCTAGCAGAACTGATGAACCACATGATCGGAGAGAAGGACAAGGAACAAAACTCCGGATCTCGCAATGTTGATACTATCCAGACAAGATCCCAAGCACAGCTTCGGCGGCTCATGTACGAGAAGGGTTACCTGGATAAGCTTACATCGTCCATTGCCGAGATCAACTTGAATTTTCCGGGAGTCAAGCGGGCAATTAAGTATATTCTGCGTGTGCTTCGGGTTTTGACCGATACTGCAAAAGAACTTAGCCATTCAAACATCTTGGTATCCGACTCACAGGCTGACCAAAGTGACGAGGATTTTGCATCTACTTCATCCCTGTCAGATCTAGATGAGGGCCGGGAGGAAACTCCCGACCTATACCGAAACTCTGCTCTCGGCATGCTTGAACCTCGTGGGGAGGATGATGAATCCGAATCCGAGGAACCAGATGACGATGACGAGGATATGTATGGGGATGAGTACGATGATGATGAGATGGACTACGGCGATGAAGGTATGTCGGATGATGAAGACAACATCAGCGACGAAGACGAAGAGCTTGGTGAAATGGGAGAAATTGAGGGGCTCCACGGTGAGCCTGGAGTTGTTGAAGTCATCATGGACGATGATGATGACGACGACGACGATGATGAAGATGGCAGTGAAGACGATGACGATGACGAAGTCGACTCTGCTGATATGGAGGATGTTGAAGACCGAGTTGAAATTGTGGATGAGGATGGAAACCCCATCGAAGATGACGGAGAATCCGGATGGGAGAGCGAGACCAGTGCTGAAGAAGATGAAGAGCCAGAGGTCGATGATATTGACTACGAAGCCGATGGCCAAGACGAACACGAGGCTCATCTACACGGTTTGGGTCCTGGAGATCTCCTGGATAACATGGCCAGAGCGATTATGGGTGGTGACCAAGACTACGAGCCCGAAATAATGGAGGCACTAGACGAGCATTATATGGATGATGGTCACGAGGAAGGAGGTGAGTAATGATTTTCTGCACATAAATCATTGTGGCCACGCTAACGCCTTTATTAACAGATGATGATGAGGAAGAGGATATTGAAGATGAAGAATATATCTATGATGATGACTATCCGCGTAAGTAGACCATTCCACGACTGCACCATGGATGATGTTATCTAACTTGACAACAAGTTAACGAGACTCTACCGCCAATGCCAGCTCTTGGGTGGGATGGATTCACACCAGAGGTTGATGATAGACATCGCCAACTCTTCCTGCTTGACAATAATAGACGACCTGTCTTTGCACGAATGGGCGACCGCAACCCCTTCCCTCCCCGATTTATGGCCGGGTCGAATCGTGAGCTTAGTGGTAAGTTGAAAGAGTTTTTCAAATCCCCCATTTCTGGTTTATATACTGACGTGTTTCTCCGTAAAGATTTCCGAAGCTACTTCTCTCGTAGCCATCGCAATAACGGACAGCAGTCTAACGCAGACGACGGCATCAACCCGCTACTTCGTCGCAACGACCAGGCTCAAGAGAATCAGCCACGGCCCGGTCAATCAAATTCCATTGGCCTTCGCTTCCCAGAGGGCTTCTTGGGGCCAGGCAGACATATGATCGATGGCCCCATGGGCTTCTTAGGAGAGCTTATGGAATTTTTGCCGATCATGGGGCGCAATGGTAACCATAGCCAGCATGCATTCCACGTGCATATTACCGGTCCTCAGGGTGTTCGTAGCGCGGATCTTGGGCCCATCCGTGGCCTGAGAAATGATCAGCGCCGAGATGCTGCGGCTCAGGAGCCTCATCAAGCGGTTGCGTTCACCCCTGAATCAACCTTGGATCGCTACCAGGAGGAGGCCAGGATGATTTTTGGTGGTAACCCCGCCGTAGAAGCTGCACGACTCGGCAACGCTATCATTGCGCAGCTTACCCCTGCAGCGATGGAGCTGGAGAGGAAACTGAAGGCAGAGGAGGAGGAGAATCTCAAGCGTCAAGAGGAAGCCCGAAAGAAGCGAGAAGAAGAAGAGCGCGTGGCCAGGGAAGCTAAAGAAGCTGAGGAGAGAGCAGAAAGGGAAAGAAAAGAGGCTGAAGAACGCGAGGCTGCTGCTAGACTCGCTGCCGAAGCCGCCGAAGCTGCTGCTCTTGCTGCCAGCCAAAATGCTGAATCACAGACTAGTGAAGGGAATCGCAACCAAGGTAGTGGAGCCATGGAAGGAGTTGAATCGACCGAGTCTGGCGACACCGCAGCGAACGATGCCGCAAACATCACAGCGAGAGCCAATCTGCCAAGAGTAACAACCATCATCAGAGGCGAGGAGGTTGATGTTACTGAGCTGGGTATCGATCCAGATTACCTGGCTGCTCTTCCCGAAGAATTCCGAGAAGAAGTCATCGCCCAAACCGTCAGTGAGAGGCGATCTCAAGCCCGCGAGGAGGCTGCATCAGGAGAAACGACCGAAGTGTTTCAGGAATTTCTTGATGCCCTGCCAGAGGAGCTACGGTTGGAAATTGCGCAACAAGAAAGGCAAGAGCAGCGCCGTCGTAATCGTGAAGACAGCCGCCGCCAGGCTGCTGCTGATGGCCAAGATGCAATTCCCACGGAGATGGACCCAGCCAGCATCCTCCTCACGTTCCCGCCGGAGCTTCGTGAGCAAGCACTTATCGACCAGGGTGAAGATATCATGGGCCAGCTTCCTCCAGAAATGGCTGCTCAGGTACGAGCATTGACTCAAAATCGTCCACCAGTGGTTCATCAGCAACGAGGTATGCGACCAATCGTTCTCCCAGGTAGAACTTCCCTTAGCGCAGCTAGAGCCGCCTTACAAGGACGACGCTCCCCAGATGAACAAGGGGAGAATAAGTCTCAACGCAGGGCCGTCGTGCAGATGCTCGATAAAGCCGGAGTAGCCACCTTGGTGCGTCTGATGTTTATTGCACAACAGGGCTCTATCCGAAACTACCTCTTCAGCGTATTCGCAGACGTATGCGAGAACCGACAAACTCGCCTGGAGGTCATCAGCACTATCCTGCAAATTCTGCAGGATGGCAGCACAGATATGAATGCCGTTGAGCGAAGTTTTGGCCAGCTATCGCTGAAAGCTAGAAAGCAGAGAGACAAGGACAAAGATGCCGATCAAAAGGCTCCAGGCCTCAAGAGGACCTTGACGACTATTGGCAGCCTGACCACTTCTGGCCAAACAAATTCTGAGACATCTCCGTTGTTGATTGTACAGCAATGTCTAGATCTCCTTGTTGATCTATGTACCAAAAACCCACACATCCCTTGGCTGTTCTTGACAGAACACGAGTCTGTGGGGTCTTCTCTCAAGAGAAGCCTCAGCCGTAGAGGAAAGGGTAAGGACTCGAAGGCTCATAAATACGCGATCAACTCCCTTTTGACCCTGTTGGACCGCGAGCTTGTAACGGAAAGCTCGCTTGTCATGACACACCTCGCAGACCTGCTGAACCGAGTTACTCTTCCTCTTCAAAACTTGGAACGTCGACGCAAGGAGACACAAGATGAAGACGCATCGGCTCCAAAGACAAACGAAGAAGCGGAATCCACGGCCGTTGTCGCGGATGCGAATGAGGCAGAGCAACAAACTAGCAACGGCCAGACAGCAGATGGTGAGGCAGCATCCGCGCCCGCGGGATCTTCTGAGCAACAGAAGGCCGGGGCGGAGGACTCAAAGGAGCAATTGAAGAACACGTCACAGAAACGTGCCCGTCAGCTGCAGCCCCCGGTCATTCCACCTCAAAATCTCACCCTCGTGGTCAGAGTGTTTGTTGCCAGGGAATGTAGTTCGAAGACGTTCCAGAACACCATCTCTACCATCAAAAACTTGTCAGCTATACCTGGAGCCAAGACGGTCTTTGGCCAAGAGTTGGTCAGCCAAGCTCGCTTGTTGAGTAGCAACATTGTGTCTGATCTAGACGATCTGCTACCTCATATTGACGCGGCTACGTCTGGTACTGAAATTCAAGGAGTTGCCCTCGCCAAGTTCTCACCTGGAGCTTCAGAGCAGAACAAACTTCTCAGAGTTCTCACCGCACTGGACCATCTATTCGATGGCAAGAAGAAGACGGACGACGTTGAGGAGGGTGGGCCTAGCGAGACCGAGAAGCAAGATCTTGTCACCTCGCTCTATCACAATTCAACGTTCTCTACTATGTGGGAGAAACTGAGCGCTTGTCTTAGTGCCATTCGACAACGGGAAAACATGCTCAATGTTGCGACAATCCTACTTCCGCTGATCGAATCTCTGATGGTGGTCTGCAAAAACACGACGACGAATGACGATCTCTCACACAGCCAGATTGTGAAGGACATGCTGCTGTCCAGCCCACAGCCAGAATCTCGTACGGCGAACCTCTTCTTTACCTTTACAGAAGATCACCGACGTATCCTGAATGAGCTCGTGCGACACAATCCAAAGCTCATGTCTGGCACTTTTGCTCTACTTGTTAAGAACCCCAAGGTTTTGGAGTTTGACAACAAGCGCAATTATTTCAACAGAAGTGTTCACTCGCGGAGCGGCCAGAACCAGAGCCGACCATCATACCCGCCGTTGCAGATTTCTGTTCGCCGAGAGCACGTATTCCATGACTCATTCAAATGGCTTTGCTTCAAGTCAGGCGATGAGATGAAATATGGCAAGCTCAATATACGGTTCAATGGCGAAGAGGGTGTAGATGCTGGCGGTGTAACACGCGAGTGGTTCCAGGTTCTCGCCCGGCAGATGTTCGATCCCAACTATGCTCTATTCATCCCGGTCTCGTCTGACCGCACAACCTTCCATCCGAACAAACTGAGCGGCATCAATGATGAGCACTTGAGGTTCTTCAGCTTTATCGGCCGCATCATCGGCAAAGCCTTATATGAAGGTCGCCTCCTTGACTGTTTCTTCAGCCGTGCTGTTTACAAGCGCATCCTTGGAAAATCCGTCTCTGTCAAGGATATGGAATCATTTGACCCAGACTATTACAAATCTCTTTGCTGGATGCTGGAAAACGACATCACCGACATCATTACGGAGACCTTTTCTGTTGAAGATGATGAGTTCGGTGTCACAAAGATTGTTGATCTCGTCCCTAACGGCAGAGAGATTGCAGTAACTGAAGAAAACAAGCACGAGTATGTGCGTGTTGTGGTCGAGCATAAACTCCTATCCTCAGTAAAGGATCAAATGGAGAACTTCTTGAGTGGTAAGTTATCATTTTGTGATCATGACTGCACTGTTGAAAACAATGTCTAATTTCTGAATTAGGTTTCCACGACATCATTCCTGCAGAGCTAATCTCAATCTTCAACGAACAAGAATTGGAGCTCTTGATCTCTGGCCTTCCGGACATTGACATTGACGACTGGAAAGCCAATACTGAGTACCACAACTACAGCCCTTCCTCTCCACAGATCCAATGGTTCTGGAGAGCAGTCAGATCATTCGACAAGGAGGAACTAGCCAAGTTGCTGCAGTTTGTCACCGGTACCAGCAAAGTTCCTCTCAATGGATTCAAGGAACTCGAAGGCATGAACGGAGTCAATCGGTTCAACATCCACCGCGATTATGGAAACAAGGATCGCCTTCCATCAACCCACACCTGCTTTAACCGTATGTTTATAATTCCCCTCCTGTTACCCGCCCTTCAAATTTGAAGATTTCTGTACTAACATACCCCGACAGAGCTTGATCTCCCTGAGTATGACAGCTACGACATACTTCGCTCACAAATCATCAAGGCAATCACACAAGGCAGCGATTATTTCGGCTTCGCCTAATGGTGATACTGGAGACGGTGTGATTTTACAGAATGGTAACCGACATATATGGCACTGACACCTGGGTGGCCGAGAGAAATATCCTTGGCACTTCATGACTATTTGTAATTAATGCATAGCTCTTCCAGAACTCATGGTGGAGATTTGAAAGAACAAAAAAGACAAAAAAAGGGGGGGAGGGGAGGAACAAGGCTCCTTACTCGGAATTCTCACCTTGCTAGGAGAAGTGCAGATCTCTCTGGCATTGACGAGATATTTCGAAATGGGCTGGATGGCATGGAAAGCAAGGTTTATGTTTGGTAGGGGTGGTAAAAAAGACATTGCTTTCACGTAGATTAGCAGGACTACCTAGGCTTAGAATTGGGCAAATACAATAGGTTCTTCATGAATACATCACTTAACGATCTTCAATGTACGATGGCTTTTCGGTCAGTGAGATGTATATCTCGTGATAAATTGGTGCCTTATTACATAGTCAAGATGCACGATCCAATATATGCCCACGTATGACCTCGAACATTTGGGCAAACTACGACCCCACGATCTAAGATGGAGCAAAAACACAAAAAATTGTCAAGAGATGGCGTCATGAATGCATTTGGAAATATGTTGATATCTTTCTAATACATTCATAACAGGTGGGCCCAAAATTAAGCCCGAGAGATCCTCACTCCCAATGCATGCAAACCACAGGACCAAGGTATGATGATTCCCCTTTTTTTCTCTTTCATTATAACAATAACGCCGAACCCTTATTTGTGCATGGAGCTTGCTCGTCGCTTGCGGGCATCAGCCTTGTGGGCCTTGGCCTCGGCGACACGCTTGGCAAGGACCTGGGCGTACTCGTTCTGTTTCCAAAATTGTTAGCATTGTAAATTGTGACAGAGAGCTTTTTATAAGGAGAATACTCACGGCCTCGTCCTTGACCTTCTCGGCCTGGCGGCGCTTGAGAGCGAGACGGTGGCGCTTGTGCTGCAGGCGCTGGGGGGTGACCAGTCTCTGGATCTTGGGAGCCTTGGTGTAAGGCTTCTTGCCCTCGCCCTTGGGCTGGACCTCTCGTCGGATGACGTACTTGCGGACCTATTGTTTGCCAATGGTGATTAGTTCCATTGAATTCTTATCATAATTTCTTTAACCTCGGCACCGGGCCAACTCTTTCCTTGCCTTTGAAAGGCCGGGAAAAGAGTTTGCCCAGCAGTCTTCTCACACTCTACCCGGACTGCCATTCCCTCCACCGCAGCTCCTGGTAGGCGATGACCGAGTATGGGTACAGGGTGAAACATACATCGTCATCCTTGGTGAGGTTGAAGAACTTGCGGATCTTGGTGGCGCGCTTGGGTCCGAGGCGCTTGGGCTGGACGACGTCGGTCAGGCCGGGGATATCGGCATCACCCTGCTTGACGATGGAGAGAGCGAGGACGGACAGGTCCATGGCGACGATGCAGCCACGGACGGACTTTCTCTTGCGCTCACCGGTTCGGCGGGGGCGGTAGCAGGAGTGGCCGTCGGAGAGCAGGAGGCGGACACGGCTGGGGTGCATGACACCCTGCTTCATGGGGAAACCCTGCTTGTCGTTTCCACCAGTGATGCGGAAGATGTAGCCCTTGAACTCGTCGCCGACAGAGTCACCGGGGACCTCAGCGCCCATCTATATCAAACATTTCATGTTAATTCTCGAATTCCTTCTGCGTAAAGGATGTTGGTGGCACAAAGCCGCGGAAGATGTGAGGACGGTAGAAAAAGGTTTTTCGATATCGAGTGTAGTGTTCTTCTCTCGTCGATAACCAGAATCCCGTCCTGCTTTCGTTCCGTATTGGGGGAAAGACGTACGCGCTTCTCCATGAAGACGGCGAGCTTACGCTCATCCTCAATGTCGATGAGCTTCTGGCTGCCATTGGCAGGGTAAGAGATGTTCAACTATCGAAGAGAAAAAAAATCATGTTAGCGACGGCGCTGGAGTTTGACGCGGCGGTGGATTGACAAAAGCGCAGATGATGATGTGCTTGCAGCATCTGGCCATGTCGATCCAAAACAGATTCGTTCCGCATTGAGAGGAGCATAAGTATGGTATCGTACCTTCATCTTGCCAGTGTTGTGGTGGTGCAAGTTTGGCTTGACCTGGCTCGCGTGAAGTCGGCTTTGGTGTTGAAGGAATAGGTAGGGCAAAAGAGCGAAATTGGGGCAGAAGAAAAAAACGAGAAATTGTTGTGTGCATTCGCCTAGGGCTCCATTTTGGCGTGTGGGAAGTTAGCCTGGCCAATCAGAGGGTTTTTTGTTCATTGGTGGGGTCTTTGCCTGTGAATGGTTAGAGCGATCTCCCAGATCCAGCTTTGGTAGAAGTGTGGCTGAGGCGATTTCACCAGCCTCTTTATCCTGGAGCTCTGAATGCGGCGTCGATCCACATTCTGCCTCTGGGAACATGTGGGGCAGGATTCTCAGCGTCTATCTTAAGCTTGTCTTGAGATCGATCTTGGTTGATGAGATTTGTCCAATCAATCGTCTTCTCATTCGCAAATCATTCTAATTACCGTTTCAGCATTTTCAATTTATTATTTTATTTTATTCAAATCAATCCTCCCAATCATCAATCCAGCCATGTCTTCCTCAACCGCCAAACTATATCCTCCATCCAAGCAAGCTTCCACAACCACAACCAACCCACTCCCAACCCTCCTCCAAACACCCTCCGGCCTCGCCATCCTCGAACTCCAAGGAAGTATAAACCTCCCACAGGGCACCGAAGGAGAGACCCTCAAAGACGTGGAATTCGGAAGACTCGAGTTTCCAGAATATTCACCAGACGCCATCGGGACGGCTTGGATGAAGCGAGTGCACATGTACATTGGCCAGCACCAGCGGCTGACGGGCGAAGTGAAGAAGCTCCCCAAGGCGCTTGCCGTGGTGAGGAAACGGCAGAATAGGATGCTGGAGAGCTCTTCTGGGCCGTATATGGAGGAGGGCGATAATCTTGAGGTGGTTGATATCGTCAAGTACAAGCTCATGTTTGCCAACCGACCAGAACCTGTTGGAACGGCTCATGCCCCCGCTTCATGATGGAGAGAAAAGGAAATCTCTTCTCTTCTCATCGCTCTACATTGTATATAATTCACTGCATTAACAACATCAACGAGGCTTTTATGAACAAGTCATAATGAAATATGAATGCAATTGTTATGAATTCGGGTTGCTTATATTTATGAGCTAAGGTATTATTATCATCATTCCATGTACGGGAATACTGAAACATATCTCTTCTAATGGAGCTGGAGATCATGTCTATCGTTACATATATACTCTATGCCATGACCTAAATACGTGGCTAGATCGCTCTACTAAACGGTAGTAATTTACGCCGCAACACCCTCCAGCGGCTTCGTTCTCCCCAGCCCATCTCGTCCATAATAGTCCATAGGGTAGATGCCATCACCACCATCCTCCTTACCCCAACCCCCTCTCTTCCCCAGCGCCACAAGCGCCTCGTAGGGAGTCAGGAGCGGCCTAGGAAAGGCGTATCCCCAATCGATACTCAGGCGCGGGCATGCAACCTGCACCCAGCACTCGACATCGCTCATCATGGCAAGCTTTCCGGGGAAGATTTCGCTCAGAAGGAGATCTATCTTGGGGATGCCCCGCTCGGCCAGCTCCCGCTCGATCAAGGCCAGCGTATGCGGATTCCCCTGACGACCGAGTGATCCCAGGATGAGGCCCCAGCGACGGGCTTTGCGGGCTGTCTGGATGGCGGAACGGCGCACCGACTGCATCTCATCGTGGCCGTACGTCTCTCGGGTCAACTTGCGCGAGTATGGGTCGTACCGGTAAGCAGGAATGGCTGGATTGTGAATCATGATACTCTCAAGATGGAAGCGCCCGTCACCGAGATAGAGAATCAGGTCAATGCCATCTTCATCCCGCAGACGAGGCGATGTGCAGCCTAGGATCTCACCCTTGCTGAGCGGTCCGATCTGAGGCACGACGACGCTGAAACCAGCTGCTTCGAGGCTGCTCCGTATGCCGTGGATGGTAGCGTTGAACTGGATAGTGCCGACAATCGCAATAGTCTTGCCGCTGGCAAAGTTTCTCTCCAGCGAGGCAATCAGATGCGCCGTGTCAATGCTGATATCGACAAAGACGTATAACGTCTTGATCTTGGTCACGTCCACTGGAATCAAACAACTATGCGCATAATGCACCAGCAAGTCGCAACCCAGCGCCCGCGCAGTATAATCGTCGATACAGCACGCGCCGTACGTCACATCGCCCATGATGAGCGTCTCGACGCCCGGGCAGAACTGCGTCACAATGTCCGAAATGGTCGTCGCAAACAGGAGCAGGCCTTCGGGCATCTGCAGCGCTACTTTGCGCGCCCCGGACTCTCGGATTCGGTGTATTGTCTTTGGGATTTCGAAGTTGTAGTTGGCTGGCAGCAGCGCTATGGCTTCCTTGAGGCTGGGG
This sequence comes from Trichoderma guizhouense, assembly GCA_002022785.1. NCBI lineage: Eukaryota > Fungi > Ascomycota > Sordariomycetes > Hypocreales > Hypocreaceae > Trichoderma > Trichoderma guizhouense. The sequence continues at coordinate 1,144,486 of LVVK01000019.1, read as the reverse complement.
TCTTCTAATATTTCTTTGGGGACTCTATTCAGAAGTCGCGGAGCTCGTCGAGGTTTGGCCGCTGCATAGTAAGATGATGTTAGAGAGCCAACGAAGACTGAAAGTGAGGCTTGTCAATATTGAATCGTCGCAACATACCTTGAACAGCACCGCTAACTCCCTCCTCTGTTGATCCCTTTGCTGCCGCCGCCTCGTCCGCCGCTCTCCGTCCTACAAAGCGCCTCTTTGGCTGTCTTAATGCCGGTGTCTCATCTTTTGTAGTGTCGTTGTCCGCTCCGTGAACTTCTAGTCGCGCTTCCTCGATATCCGCTGCCGCGCCGAGATCAACGAGCGCCCGGTCGTCTTCCATTTCTGGTCTTTTGCAGTCGTCCTTCTTCCTACTACTTTTTTTTCCCCGTTGCCCCTCGCTGCCCCTCGTTTGCAACTTGCTTCTCGCTTCTCGTCCGAGGCAAATTTGGCGATTTCGATTTCGTATGCGAGATAATGTGTTAACTGGTGGGTCTGGTAAATCGAATATCAAGCAATATGCAATTTGAAAATATGTCAAGATTGGCTGTAGTTGTAACTGACAAAAGCTTTTACACTGGAGATGGCACATCCAAGGTGGGGTGATTGATGGATCGCAGGCGGCCCCACAACGGACTTGTCTTCAGTTGTCATGTATCACTTACACCAGGCACAAGACATGATGAGAAATCACACTTATAAACCTCATAATTATTACTCTTACGTTCTGATTCCTTCTCTTTCATATAAACACCATTACTACTGTACCAACAAAAATAGCTCTCCTACGAACTCTTCTTCTTGCCATCAATACTAAACCTGTAGCTCGCCTGAACCACATACGGACCATCATCCGGTCCCCAGATCTGCTTCCTCCCCCATTCGGGGTTGTTGATGCCGTCAATCCAGTCCTCCACCTCCATCACCAGACATCCGTACTTTGGAATCGTTCTCGGGAACTTCTTGTTGTTGTGCAGGCCCTGCGTCTTCTTCAACGTTAAGGTACCGTTTTGCCCGTTGCAGCTGTACACCTGGAAGGCCGTCTGGTCCGAGTAGACATCCAGGTGGATGCCTGACCAAGCCGAGGAGAGACTTGCGACAGGGCCTTCAGTACGCCAGTCAAAGGGGCCCAGAGCATCCCGGTTGACGAGGTAGCAGGTATCTAGTGTCTCTGTTAGCTCAATGTATTTCCTATTTCCTCCCTTCATAACATGGAAGAAGATGTCAGGATCCTTACCAAAGCCGGTACAATTGTTGCCGCAATTCTCCTTGATGCCACTTTGTTGGAAGCCCTTGCCAAGCTGCTTCGGCTGCGACCAAAAGTCATTCGCCGTGTTCTTCTTGTTCGCCAAAATGTCCCCCGTCGGAATCAAGAAGCCATCGACATCGACGCGCTGCCCACTATACGGAAGATGCAGCGTATGGTTCAGCGCCGTCTGCGTCTCGTTGTTGGCATACCCATCCAGGTTCCAGTACGTGTGGCTGCTGAGCATGATGGGCGTCTTCTTGGTCGTCGCCAGCGCCACCATCTTAAAGTCCCACTGGTTCTCCTGCACGGTGTACGTGATGTGCGACACGACCTCGCCGGGAAAGCCCTCCTTTCCGTCCGGATCGACTATGCTAAAGGTGATGCTCGTCGCAGTATGCGCCGACACGGTAAAGTTGCGCCAGTCCCAGCCGTCAGGGCCTCCGTGCAGCGTGTCCGACCCATTGGGCGCGGCCTTTGTGGGATTCTCATTCGGCGGCGTGTGATATGTCTTGCCGTCAATCACAAAGGTGCTGTTCTTGATGCGGTTCGCGTACCGGCCCGGCACGCCGCCAAAGTGCGGATGCTGCTTGTCAATGCCGTAGTAGGTGGCATTGTCGAAGCCGCCCACGAGATCGCGCTGGATTCCGTAGCGATCGTTGATGAACAGGTTCGAAATAGACGCTCCATACGGAATGAATGACGCCTGGATGCCCTTTGCGCGGATCCAATACTTGCCGTCTTTGTCTGGGCCGCTTCCACTCGACGCGGCGCTGGCTGTAAGTGGAAGGGCAGCAGCCGCAGCCAAAACGGCCAAAGAGTTACCCGTCAGCTTCATGGTGATGAGCAATCCTTCCCCAGAAGAGATCAAAGACAATCAGAAGTAGTGGCGCAGCCTGTGAAAAACAAAACTCAGCTCAGCCCCTGTGGAAAGTTAAACAAAGGGAGATGGCCAAGACATTCGCAGATCGGGGAGGGCCCAAGACACATACCTACCCATCCATGCATTAAGTACTCCAGAGGCCATGAGTGACACAACGTCTTCTCGCGCCCCAATGCTACTCTACCTTGCCCAATTCTCCTCTAACCTTGCACACAGTATGCAGCATCTCGTGTCTTCGGCTTTCTTTGTCCATCCACATGACGCAGAAATACAAGTCCCGGCCAACATATCACTGTCCACAACAGGCAACCAACCACGATGATCCCAGGGGGCTGGAAAGGGAATGAGAGGGGTAAGGGTTGGCTCTTCCCCGGATTTACCATGAGGAGAGAAAAAAAAAGGACTAGCTAAGCGATTGAAGGCACAAGTTCCGAGAGAGCGAGAAGAGAGAACAGGGGGAAGTTGAGCGAAGGATTGATTTCGCTTCTCCGGGGTTGGAGCGGTTGATCAATGCATACGAGCATGATGTCACCTGGTTATGATGTATGGCGTCCATAGGAATCCCGATGCAAACAACCGGGAGCATCATAATCCCCAGGACTCATCTGTAAGGAGGTTTTAGTTTTTTTCCCCCCTCCTATTCTTGTCATATTGATTTCCAAAAACATGCTCTGTACTCCGTAAATCACAACCAGTTGAACCGAGAATCAATTCCCATACCATGCCATCTCCTCCAAAACATCAATCCACCTCTTCACACACCAACAGACCTACCCAATGTAACCTCAAACGCGGGGCAAAACCAGACCAACAGATCAAATACAACTCCAACCTCGATCTTCATTCCTCCTAATTAACAACCAAACTACTAACATGTATTAATTACTTGTTAGAATTTACCCCCAAACAACCTCATAGGTGCGCCAAAAGTGCTCTCATTGGAACCGACTAACACGCTTGTCTTTAACTCTCAAAACTCCATGTCTAATACGCTATACGCCATAATAGTAAGCGCTCCAATGGCTACAAGCCAAAATCTACGAACTTGCTAGACTAAACGGGAACCACGGCTTTTCCCCCTAGCTCAGCTGCTTACAGGCACATTTGCATTTCGACGGCTTGAACGGCTATTTCCGCACCACTCAGATTGCAATCCGCATGGCTTTTTATTACCCAAAGGATCAATCACTTCATATCCGGGATTGATGAGCGGTGAAATCCCTACACTGCATCAATCAGTCCAATTCACGTTGCATTGCATCACGTCGGCTAGATCCTACTGTACGCGAAAACAAACCCGCACACGGTAGACATGCTTGTTCACAACTCTTTTGGAAATCGACTTGACATTTGCTCTGCTGCCTATATTCACGCTACAACCCTTCTCCATTATCGTGTCAGATTGCTGTCTCTCCCAGCGCAAGTCGGAAATGCCAAACAACGAAAAGAAAACTAGAGAATAACAAGTTCCACACCCAGGGTTTATGCACCTCACTTTCTACCACGGGTAATTTCATACTTCCAAGCCAAGCAACTAATTTATACTTTACTTCTGCTCCTCTCCCCAAAGAAAAACACCAGACGTCGCTGAGGAGAGTTCCTATGCGTCAATCAGGTTCTCCTCAGCCTGCTGCCTGTCGTTTGCGGCCACCTCGGCTCGCGCCTTGCCCTTTGCCTTGGAGTCCTTTTGAGATCGCTGGTAGAACTCATTGAGGACCTTGGCCGGGATACGGTTGAGCAAGTCCTTGGGGTAGATGCGGAGCAGGCTCCAGGCCAGATCCAGGGACTCGTAGATCGATCGGGACTCGTACGCGCCTTGGCTGATGAACTGGCGCTCAAACTTGTCCAAGAACTCGAGTGACAGCTTGTCTTCGGATGACAGGGCCTCCTCACCAACGACAGCCTTCATGGCGGCGGCATCACGGCCAATGGCGTACTTGGCATACAGCTGGTTGGACACATCACCGTGATCCTTGCGAGTCATGCCCTCACCAATGGCAGACTTCATCAAACGTGACAGCGACGGCAGCACGTTGATGGGCGGGTAGATACCACGGTTGTACAGAGGTCGGTCGACGAAAATCTGTCCCTCGGTAATGTATCCTGTCAAATCGGGGATAGGGTGGGTAATATCGTCGTTGGGCATGGTCAAGATGGGGATCTGGGTGATGGAGCCGTTTCGTCCCGTCACACGGCCAGCTCGTTCGTAGATGGTCGACAAATCCGTGTACATGTAACCGGGGAAACCACGACGACCGGGAACTTCTTCTCGAGCGGCGGAAACCTCACGAAGAGCATCGCAGTAGGCCGACAGATCAGTCAAGATGACCAAGACGTGCTTCTCGAGCTGGTAGGCGTAGTACTCGGCTGTCGTAAGGGCAAGACGAGGGGTAATAATACGCTCGATACTGTTTGGATTGTGTCAGCCAACAGCCCTCATTAGGGGAAGAAGAAGAGCACTTACGTAGGATCGTTGGCAAGGTTGAGGAACAGAGTGGTACGCTCTAGACTGCCGTTCTCTTCGAAATCGCGGGTAAAGAATCGAGCAGTCTCCATGTTGACACCCATGGCACCGAACACAATGGAGAAGTTCTCCTCGTGGCCGTCATGAACACCCTTGTTGGTAATTCCCTTCTGCTTGACCAAGCCAGCCTGTCGGCAAATCTGAGCAGCAATTTCGTTGTGCGGCAGACCGGAGGCTGAGAAGATGGGAATCTTTTGTCCTCGAGCGATCGAGTTCATCGTATCGATGGCCGAGATACCAGTCGCAATCATTTCTTCGGGGTATTCCTAAAACATGTTAGGCCATGCTGCTCGACCCACGAGGCATGCATCGAAAAGATGTAACTCACTCGAGAGAAGGGGTTGATGGGACTGCCGTTGATATCGAGGTACTCTTCTGGCAGCACCTTGGGACCCTTGTCGATGGCTCGTCCAGATCCATCAAAGATACGGCCAAGCATGTCCTCCGAGACACCGAGCTTAAGGTTCTGACCGGTAAACTTGACACGAGTCTGTATGTTGCACTTCCTGTTAGTCACCAGGCCTCTAGCGATTGGCGATTGGACCGACTTGCCTTCTTCACATCGATACCGGGAGTACCCTCAAAGACCTGGACGACAGCTCGGTCACCTACCCCCTCTCATGTCAGAACACACATTCCACGCAGGCATTGGCGGCGCCATGCTCATATATAGGTGCAGTATAGAAAGGGAATTATCACCCACCTCGGGCTTCCAGAACCTGTCCGTTTCTCTCCGTTCCGTCGGGCAGCGTAAGCGTAACGATCTCATTGTATCGCGGGAATTTGACCTATACCGCAACCAGTCGTCAGCATTGTACATAACCAATCCTCATCCCAGTTCACGTCATAGCAGCTGGAGATCGAAGAAACAAGAGAGGGGAGAGAGAGTGCGGAGATGCCATACATTCTCGACAATAACCAGCGGACCATTGACACCGCTTACGGTGTTGTACTGCAGTTGCGGCACAACTGAGTAGGATGACGAATTGCGTGGGTCCGCCATTGCTGCGAATCTATCTTGTGTTTCTGGTGTTTCCGCCTGCGTGCAGCTGGAAGCTTCCCCTCTGAAGCTCTTATCTCTCTAAATCTTGGCCGGTTTTCGATCTTATACGGTCACGGCGCAGCAATCTCAAGTAGCCACGAATTACGTCGGGGGGAGTTGAATGCGGAGGAGCGTATTGGCCGAGAAGGGCAACGGACTTGAGCAAGCCGAAAGGTGTAAAGGAGTAAAAGAGAAAGAGGTCGGTTATTCGAGCAGCGAAGAAGAACCACCGATCTCGATATCGGGATGCGTCGTCGCAAAGGGGAGCTGGCGAAGATGGGGAGGAAAGATCAAGGTCGGAGACAGAACAAGAGAAGGCTGGAAGCGAAACAGCTCGACCAAGAAGTGGAGACAAGAGAGACCGCCGCCTTTCAACCAAATGGCCTTAGCGGTTCTTGTTCAGTGAGCGCTCGTTAGTGGGTTTAGCGGTTGCGTTGGGGCGCTGAGGCCTTCTGCCGCTGTCGCTGCGCAAAAAAATAGACCCCACGCCGAGCGCCTTTTGGCTGGCTGGAGTCATGATTTGGACAGCGAAGAAGAGCGGCCGTGACATCACATGACTGCTAGCGGCAGGTGCTTGGGATATTGCGTCTCCAGTAACCTTATCTTGGCGACGGTGCGTTTTACTTGACAAATACTGCTATCTGGTGTTGAAATTATTTACTCTCCATACATGTACTCAGCCATTGAGTAGAGAGAATCCAATTAAAGACAGAGACGGAGCATGGATACGGTACCGAGTACTTCTCCTGAGGTGAGCAAAGCACCGGCGGTCCAAGCTGTATAGAGGTAGAAGCTACCCCTCCAAACTGCATCGGCATCCATTCAGCGACACGACGGGGGAAGCTCGGTGATCTCCTACAAAGAACGATGACTGCACCCTTGTCTATAAGCACAGCAACGGAACCAATTGAGTTATTATTGTTTTAAATAGAACAGAGGTTTGGTTAATTTGACGAAGTTGATTTAATCAATATTTGTAATAGAGATTTACAACAAGGTTCAACGCTTCAACAAGGTTGGTGGTAACTCCAACCGAAAGTCAAGCTGTAAGCGTAAATCATACAACCCTATTAAGTATAAAACATGATAGGTGGATTGGTAAGTATGTGTGTAGATAGGTATATATATTTACTTGGTAAGATCAAAGCATCCTCACGTCTTTGTCATTATAACCACTCCTCTATGCCTTTCCCGCAGCTGCAGCAGCCTCGGCTCCCTTCCTCGACCTCGCTCCCAGCACCGCCTTTCCTACCGAGCTGTCGTTCGGCTTGCCAATCTCCTGCGTAATCCACGCTCCAATATCCGCCATGGCATCCAAATCAACACCCGTCTCCATGCCCAAACTCTCCATAAAGTAAACCATGTTCTCCGTCGCCACGTTGCCCGTCGCTCCAGGGCTATAAGGGCAACCGCCAAGTCCACCGACGCTGCTGTCGAACGTTCGGATTCCGTGCTCTAGTGACACGGCCGTGTTGACCAGTGCCTGTCCATACGTGTCGTGGAAGTGCATCGCAATATCCTCTGTGCGAATGCCCGCCGCACTCATGCACTTGAGCAGTGCGCTCGTCCGGGGAGCGGTGCCCATGCCAGTCGTGTCGCCGAGTGAGATCTCGTCGGCTCCAGACTCCAGCAGGTCAGTGGCAATCTCAGCCACCTTGTGAGGGTCAACATCGAAGCCCTCAAACGGACAGCCCAGCACCACTGAGATGTAGGCTCGAACACGAAGTCCCAACGCCTTGGAGTCCTGAATGACAGCCTTGAATCGGTCTAGCGAAGTCTTGATGTCGCAGTTGAGGTTCTTCTGCGAGAAGCTCTCCGTAGCGGCAGCAAAGACGGCCACCTCCACCGCCGGCTTCTTAACATCGGGCTCCAGTAGTGTAGCAAACCTCCCGGGGTTCTTTTTCAACAGAGCTTCTGCACTTTGAAATCCCTTTGTATTCGGCGCGAGGAAAGAGTAGGTGATGGGAACGGGGGCATCAATCTTCTGTTGTAGGATATGCTCCATGATCTCGCTCGAGTTGGCCATCTGCATCGCCTCGAATCAGCCGTCTTTCTCCTGAAAATATACCTAGCAGCCAACAACGAGTCTTCTCTTACCTGCGGTACCCATTTCGGCGCTACAAAGGAACCGGCTTCAATCGTCGTCAGTCCCGTCTTGGCCAATCGCTCAATCAGCTCAATCTTGGTTGCCAGCGAAATGGCCTTTTTCTCGTTCTGCAGCCCATCTCGTGGGCCGACTTCCACGATCCTGACTCGGCTGTCGGATGACGTCTGAGGGCGGCTGGCCGTTGCAAAGCCTCTGTGCACCCTCAGCGGTGTAGAGCGCCTGCAGGCCCGGCAGATGGACGATCGAAGTAGAGACATGGTGGGCGAGGGAACGGAATAGGATCTGGTTGAGAGGCACCGAGCCGACAACAAAAGAGGTGAGTGTTGTGTTGGAGTAGCAGCAGGTATGAAATTAATGGCAATTGGGGGAGCAGCTGCACAGAGCGGCGATTGTCGCGTATTATCGGCCCGTGGCACCACGTCTAACGGCTATAGCAAGTCACGCCCGCCCGTTTGGCCCGGCGTCGTCCTCCGCATTCCTCGGCCTTAAAAAAAGAGGATTACCTTCTCACAATTGTCGGGCCGCCGACTAGTCTAGCGTAAAGGTGGATAGATCGATCATTGCTATCATTGTTATTGTGGCTACTAACCGATACGGAGTATGACCACTGTAGTTGAACTTGGAGATGGAACAGCCAGCACATTTCAAGACAAGGCACCCCGGATTTATACCACGAAGCGGCAATCGCACGATTCCGCAAACTCGTAATTTACAGATTACATATCTTCTCTTGTACATACACCAATTGCTCAAATCAACCTTTATAGATAACAGCGTCTGTTGGCTTCTTCCCATTTACAGATTTGCTTTTTAACATTAAAAACTGAGGCTTGCGACCTAATAAAGAAAATACACCTCCTGTCCAAGAGGACGCAGGGGCGGGATTAGGTGGTACCGGTTTTCACAGTCCATACCCTCAATATCCATGACTCCAACAGCAAAGAAACAACTTAGTACTCAGCCTCCATCTCCTCGTTGTCGAGAGAGTCGGCAGCAACCTCCTCGTAATCGCGCTCCAGAGCAGCGAGATCCTCACGGGCCTCGGAGAATTCACCTTCCTCCATACCCTCACCAACGTACCAGTGAACGAAGGCACGCTTGGAGTGCATGAGATCGAACTTGAGGGAGAGGGAAGACCAGGCCTCGGCGATGGCGGTGGTGTTGGACAGCATGCAGCTATTTTGCGTATTAGCTTGGGTTCATGTACATGCAGAGATTAGAGGGGGGGAATCTTGGTGTATAAAACTTACACAGCACGGTTGACCTTGGCGAGGTCGCCGTTGGGAACGTTCTCGGGAGCCTGGTAGCAGATACCGAGCTTGAAACCAGTAGGGCACCAGTCGACGAACTGGATGGTGCGCTTGGTCTTGAGGGTGGCGACGGCGTTGTGGGCGTCGTTGGGGACAACGTCACCACGGTACAGCAAGCAGGTGGCCATGTACTTGCCGTTGCGGGGGTCACACTTGACCATCTGGTTGTTGGGCTCGAAGCAGGACATGGTCATTTCCTGGACGGAGTTGGCCTCGTGGGCAGCCTTGGCAGCAGAGATGACAGGAGCATAGGCGACCAGAGGGAAGTGGATACGAGGGTAGGGGACCAGGTTGGTCTGGAACTCGTTCAGATCAACGTTGAGGGAACCATCGAAACGCAGGGAAGCGGTGATGGAGGAAACAACTGCGTGGGCAAGCGATTAGCGCATGTAGGCTTCACTGGAAACACAGATTCGACAGCTACTTACCCTGAGCAATCAGGCGGTTAAGGTTCTCGTAGTTGGGGCGCTCAAGACCGAGGTTGCGACGGCAGATGTCGTAGATGGCCTCGTTGTCGACCATGAAGGAGCAGTCGGAGTGCTCCAGGGTGGTGTGGGTGGTCAGGATGGAGTTGTAGGGCTCAACGACGGAGGTGGCAGTCTGGGGAGCAGGGTAGACGCAGAACTCGAGCTTGCTCTTCTTGCCGTAGTCGACGGACAGACGCTCCATCAGGAGAGCACCGAAACCAGAACCGGTACCACCACCGAAGGAGTGGAAGACCAGGAAGCCCTGAAGACCAACGCAGTTGTCGGCAACACGTCGGATCTTGTCGAGAACGCCCTCAATCAGCTCCTTGCCGACGGTGTAGTGACCACGGGCGTAGTTGTTGGAAGCATCCTCCTTGCCGGTGATCATCATCTCCGGGTGGAACAGGTTGCGGTAAGGACCGGTGCGGACCTCGTCGACGACATTGGGCTCCAAGTCGCAGTAGATGGCACGGGGAACGTACTTGCCCTGGCCTGTTTTGAAAGGGTTAGAGGTGACATATTCTCAACGACACCATATAAAAGGAGACGGGGAGAAAAATAAACATACCAGTCTCGGAGAAGAAGGTGCTGAAACCCTGATCGGGGTCCTGAGCCTTGCGCTCCTCAGTGAGGTAACCATCGGGCTGTATGGGGAGAAAAAGATGTTGTTAGCTTCGCGTTCTGGAGTCGTGGACGGGTTGTAAACAATGGGCTCAAGCCACATGTGCGGGAGTGGTGGTGGTGTACCTGGATACCGTGCTCGAGGCAGTAAAGCTAGAGAAGTAGGAAATGTCAGCTCGGATGGTCTCGAAAAAAAAAACACATGCCAATGGCGAATCAACTAACCTCCCAGCAGGAATTGGCAATCTGGCAACCAGCCTGGCCGACTATCCTCCAAAAGTTAGCATCGTCAACTCGCGGTCTTGGGCGCCCATGATGCGGTGAAGGGACGCGTTTGTTTGGTGGGGAGAGGGGGCCCAAAGGTAAAGGGGCTTTGCCTCTGTCGAGCTAGCACGCACCGTTGATGCTAATAACCTCACGCATGGTGAACGCTTTTTTCTTTGTTTTCTGAAGGGTTGGAGAGGAAAAGTAGGAGTGGTGACTTCGAGGTAGCAAGAGTGCAAGATTGAGCCCGGGGAAAGAAGAAAAAAGGCTTTTATTACGGGGTTCCAGAGGGAAAAGGTGGTGAAAAGGACAGGAGGACGGACAAGTTGCAGCTGGTTCGTCGGGAGAGGGTCGAGAAGAGGTGGGGGGGAAATTTGGACTGGACAGGGGCTACTCACAGCACAGCAAGAGGAAGAGGGGAGGTTTGTTGACTTTTTGGTTTGGGACGTGGACATGGGGGGTCCAGGCGTGGCTGGAAGTGGTAAGCGCGTCTGTAGAGCGCGCCCCTATCGCCTCACCGCTCTGGGCGGGCAGCAATGATTATTGCCGAGATGAGAATCAATTTTAGTGACTGGAGGGCCTGGGACTTGAGAGGACAGGTGCAATTAATTCATCATGGGCGATGCAGATGCAGTAGCAGTGTTGATGCTTTTGAACATGAGGTATAGCTGTGCTGTAGCTATGGTACCTAAGCTAGTTGAGGTTGTCAACAGTCCTCTCATTAGGGGGCACCACAGCTACCTGATGGACAGCTCAAAGAGACATGTACTGTACATCCATCCTTTTTCATACGGCAGAATAATGTGGTGCCCAAAAGGGGGGGCTTCGATAAAGCTACCAAGAACCGTGTACCCCGGACAGTGACACCAGGTCGTAATATCTGCACATCGGTAGGTACATGTACAATACCTTGAAGTCTGATGGGAGACTGGATGCCATGACTTAAATCCTCCATAATCCATACAAAGAAATCCCCAAGTAAACCATCAGTGTGAGCATCTTTTCCTCCAATTTCCCCGTCAATGTTTTTCTCTTAGACCTGTCTGTCCTCCTACTGTACGCGCTCATTGGCCTTTGACGCCAGACAGGTGCCACTATAGCCGCCTAACCTCGAGCTAAGCTCTCCGGTGCTTGTACCTGTACGGTCCGGAGTGCCTCCACCCCCTCAGAAGCTCTGAACAGGGTCCCGCGCTGGAGCGAGCACCGCTATCGCCTCAACTTAGATTACCAAGCAAATGACGGCAACAAATGCAACGCTCTACGGTACTCTCCGTCCCTACAGACGAAGGGAGGCCAAAGGCAAAAATCATAAGATGCTCGGCTAGCACCCATTCTCACCAATAAGGGGGATGTGGGATAGATGGAGAGATACAAAGTATTGATATACCTTTAGTAGTACCTGTACCAAGCACAGCTCTGGCTCCCGCAAATCGCACCAGCCAGTCCCATCTTATATAGGCCGCTCCATCCCCTTTCCCTTTCAAAGTCTAGCCACTTGAACATCAGCGCTTCCTTCTCGCGATCATATCAACAACCACAGCGCCTTCATATAACGAGAGAGTGAGACAAGACCGCAATATGTACCAATTGACCTAACAATCATCATCTCCCGGCTGCTTCCCCCGACCGCCGCTTCCCCTAGCTCCCCCTTTTGCTCGTACCCTTTCTGCCATGCTCTGTATTAACCCAAAAGAAGACAGACCCTCACGACAGGGTCCCTCCCGAATCGATGGTTCGCCCAGACTTGCCAGCAAAGCTCTCCACTAAATGTGGTCAAGTGTTCTGCAATGCTGGCATCGTCACAGAGCGCGGCACGGGAAAGCTCCATAATGTCATCCAGTGTTCTTACCAGCAGCCTCCTGACGGCCCGGCGATCGCTGTGGTGCTTTATTACTCCGTTGGTATCAAACTAGCAGCCGCAACTCAGCATTATTAGGTAGCGGCACTAGGAGGAGTGCTGATTGCTGCTAATTCTCGTACCCGTATCCGTCATCGGCCGAGGATTTTCACATCATCCGAGCCTGTCAAGGACGGAATGTGACATGGATGGATTTCCAGAAGGGCATTAGAACGGCAGAAACCTCAAGGATAACTGCGGATTAATATATTATGCTCATACCTACGGCCACAGGTTGCAATAATCGCTACCCCATACTTGACGAGGTTGCAGAAAAGGAGTAGAAAGCGGCTATTATTGCCCGTACCAATACACATATGCATCAGCAAAGTAATGAATGCACAAGAACCCATCACATACTATCCATGATAGCCTCATGCAGTTCTAGCACAAGAGTGATGATTTTCACGACGATTTTGTGTTCATCCATTCACCACAGTAAAGAACCTTGAAGTAAAGACTCGGGAGTCCAGCTGTGTGGTATTGGATCTTGGGTAGGTACGTACCTCAAAGTACAGCCAGCCAATCACAAGCTCGCACAGTCGACACTGCTGTCCCAAATCTTAACAACGTGCTGCCTCGCGATCAACCACCAGCGAATCAATATCTCTTCACATTCACATCCATCTTCACCAAAATCAACGGCTTCAATCTCACACCAATTAATTTTTCTTCTAATTACTACAAACACAAAACCAATAAACCACCAGATCAACAACCAAATCCACACAACAACACTAAAAATACAATGCCTCCAACCCATCACCAATCCTCACTCACAAGATCGCTCTCCCTCATCCTCCCCTTCCTCTCCCTCATAGCCCCCTCCCACGCCAACACCGAAAAAGTAATCTTCACCGCACCCCCGCCCTCCCCCCTCTCCAGCCTCGACGCCGCCATCCAACAAGACCTCCCCATCCTCGGCCCTTCCACAAGCTGGTCCATACGCACCAACCTCAGCCGCGTCTTCCCGCTCAATCAGCAAGATCACGAGCAAGGCTACCCGTCATGGCTGCTGCTCGACAACCTCACGCCAGGACAGCGGTATGAGCTCCGCGTCTGCTGGTCCGCACTTGTAAGCGTTCTCCCTCTCAATGAACACCGTAGCGCAAATATCAAATTCACGTAATAAGTGAAAATGAGAATAAGAATGAAACTCACAAACCATCAAAAGGAACCAACGGCATTCACCCTAGACACATACCCCCTCACAACCATCCTCTCAACCCCAGCCCTCCTCCAATCCCTCACTCAAAACGCCAAATCCGCCCACCAACATCAACCTCACCAAAGCAGCCAAAAAGGCTCATCACCAAACAACAACAACAACGATGAAAACTCATCACCAAACGACGACAACTCCGTCCTCCTCCTCCGCGTCCTCGCCGCAGCAGACTACTTCTCTCACCACCCCTCCCTTATGAAGGACCCTCCCCCAGTCCTCGTCGATTTAATCCTGGACCCGTACCTTTACAACGTGCTTCCGCAGTCACTACTTCCGACAGTGTGCTATCTCGTCGTCGTTGGCGTCGTGTCTTGGTTTGTAGCGAAATGGGTGGCTAGTTCACTAACTGCAATTGCCAGCTCTACTAAGAGTGACCAGACAAAAAAGCAAAATTAATAGTAATAGAAACTCTTAAAAAAGAGAGATAAAAAAAAAGTAATAATTTGAGATGCTCTACCTCCACAATATTATAACGGGATATCACCTCCTCTCTCAACAGCCCGCAAGTCCGTGAACGTTCTTGCTCTTGATGCATTCTTCATATCCATTTCATCACATCACAACATGCGTTCCGTCTCTCTCGTAAGGTAGTCTACATATGGAACAGAAAAAAATGAATAAAAACCCAAATGTACCACCCTATCTACACTTATATCATCATAATTCTAGCTCTCATGCCCTACCGCACGTTACTTTTTTTAAGATCCACTACCACCTCCCTAATGTCACCGCATTATTCGTACGTGAAATTATAGATCCGGCCGTTTCTTGGCGAGCAAATGATGCCAGTCAGTCGCGGTAAATGGTCATCTTCTCAGGAACCCCGCATTCAATGAGCAAACACACACAAGAATTCATGCATTCTTCTTCTCCCAAGAGAAAATATACGACGTAGCGCGGAAAGCCCTTTAGTAGCCACCGCCATATCCTCCTTGGCTTGGGTGGCTACCATGAGGCACAGGAGGAGGGCCTGGCTGGTAAGGCTGCTGACCATAGGGCTGCTGGCCGCCTGGGGTACCATACGACGGGGTGTAGCCGCCGGGTGGTCCGCCGCTTGGCGGAGGGGGGTATTGCTGGTGCTGTCCAGGAGGTGGAGCATACTGGTGCTGCTGCTGCTGCTGTCCGGGAGGCGGAGGGAACGATTGCTGATGTCCAGGAGGCGGGGGGTACTGCTGCTGCTGGCCTGGAGGAGGAGGGTATTGTGGATGACCACCCGGCGTCGTTGCACCGTAGTTTTGCTGGTGCTGTCCTCCCTGAGGAGCGCCATATCCAGGCTGCTGCTGGCCTCCCGGTGCGCCATAGCTCGGTTGGTGCCCACTAGGTGAGGGAGCTCCGTAGCCTTGCTGGTGAGAAGGAGAGCCATAGCTTGGCTGCTGGGGGGTATAACCGCCAGCTCCGTGCTGCTGTGCGCCATGTTGTTGCCCATGCTGGTCGTGCGATCCGCCATACGGGCTGGGAGCAGGCGCCGGGCTATGCGAGTAGGATTGGCTGCCATATGACTGATGCCCGTAAGTTTGGCCACCAGGTGGTGCTCCTGAAGGCGGTGGAGGGAAGGAGTTTTGGTGGTTGCCAGAGGGGGGGCTTTGGTGTGTGCCCGTATGTGACGACGATGGGGTTGCGCCGTGAGTAGATCCGGGAGGGTTGTAAGTGGGTGCTTGTCCGGAGTATGTATTACCGCCCGAGCCGGAATTCGAGTAGCCATAGCTCTGGTTCTGTAGATGGTGACATTCCGTTGGTTAGCCTTTGCAATTATATAACCACCAAGAAGTCGAAAAAGAAGTGCGATGGTTGCTTACACCGTGACCTGGCTTCTCTCCTCCAAATATGGAGGCCAAACCACCACCCACGACGCCGGCCAGACCACCCTGCCCATGCCCACCCTGCTGATGCTGGCCGCTGCCTGATGAACCGCCGTGGTAGTTCTGCGACTGCGAAGGCTTTCCACCGCTGGAAGACGAGAAAAGGTTCGACGCCAGTTGTCCCACCAGCTTTCCTGCCATGGAATCCTTACCACCGCCGCTGCCGCCACCGCTGCTTCCATGCGAACCGCCTCCGAGGAACTGAGCAGCCAGACCACCGAGGGGGTTGCCGCCGCCAGAGCCGCCGCTGCTGCCGTGGCCGCCAGAACCCTTGCCACCCATGAGCATATTCATAGCCATTGACTAAAAACACCATTGAAACCAGACGTTAGCACATATGATCATATATCCGCAAATGCCTCCGCAGAGCTGCCAACAGAGTCTCTGCTTACCCCAAGTCCTCGGTCACCGTCAGGGCCGTCAGGACCCCTGCCATCTGGCATGATGGGCTCCATGCGTCCATCCGCATGTTTGATCGTCTGCGAGCCGTCCGGGTGTGTGATGACTTGCGGCGCCGGCGAGCCATAGGGGTGCTCAGCGCCTGGGACCGGCGTGCCCGTCTGAACGGGATCCGTGGGAATGTCCCATTGGGAGACGCCCGTGGCCAGCTGGACGTAGTAATACTTTCTGCTGGAGCCGTCCCACTGAGCGATCCAGCCCGCTGGCAGGCTCGGGGGCGCAAATGTAGGCCCCTCAGTGCCTGGAGTCGAAGAACCCGCCATAGTCTTGGTCGATGGGAGGAGAAGTTGTCTTTCTCTTTGCCTCGATTATATCGCGAACAAAAGTGGGCGGTTCGAGAGGAGACCGTGCGGTCTGGAAGGCCGTTCGCGGGGGAGGGGGGATGATCGATGCTAAGGCTTGCGAGAAGCAAGGGCCCCCCTTGAAGGGAAAAGGGAAAAGAGAAGAAGAAAAGCAACAAGAAAAAGTAAAAAAAGGTTGACGAGAGGAGAAGCGAAGAGAAGAGAAGGGGGCGGAGACTAAAAAAGAAAAAGAAGAGGAGAAGAGAGGGAGGGAGGGAAAAACGAGGGCCGGGCGAGTTTGCGATTGTCACCCAGGATTCTGCTAAGTCAGTAACCAAGGTCGGTCAAGGTGCTACTGCGACTCGTACCAGCGCATGTGCCCAAGTAACAGCAAAATCGACATGTGGGGTTGAGTGAGCCTCTCTGGCCTGGTTCTGGCCTGGTTCTGGGCCGGGTTGGGGATAAATGGATCAAATGGTATGGATGGAATTTTTTGATATTTTTTTTCTGGCTTTGGCTTTGGCTTTGTCCTTATTCCTTTGTCCTTTGGGAGTGGCAAGTCTACCTCCTAATACCCCAACTTTGGCTACAAGAGGTACCTACTGGTATCCAGCATCCCCAAATTACCTCTGTATCATGGCATAGGGTTACTATGAATACAATCCTTTGACTAATACCTGTACTTTGCCTTACACCATAAAGATGAGCAAGAGTGAGAGCGAGAGCGAGAGCCTAACACAGCACATCATCACATCATCCCAGTCCTCGTAGTAATTCTGCCATCATCTCATCCAGTCCTAACCAGGGGTCTGAATGCTGATGATGACCGGGGCAATCGCCCTGTCCGCCTTTTGGGTTGATGCCAGGTCACAACCTATCGCCAAATGTGTACTCGTATCTACAGCAGCAACGATTACTCGTACATGCCCTGCAATGCTTGATAGGGCCAAGTTGGGTACCGGCAGATGCAACCACGGGGGCAGGCCATCGATCCAATTCCTAGCTGCTCTTAGACCCGGTAGCCTGTACTAGCACCCAGACTGTCAAATGCCCCGGCGCGTAGGTACCCGGAACCTGCATCGCTACCTAATCCTCCGTATTACACCTAACCCGATTGCCAGCCCGAACACAAGATGCCTTCCAGGAATCGTCATCCCTGCACCTCGTCGAATCATGTTTCCCTTCAGCGCTTCCAGCTCGACTCGTGTGGCGCAGCTTGTGCACCTGGACCCTGACATGACCTTTTTTGCGCGTCGTTATCGTTTCTATTCCCTTCTGTGCCTTTGTGTATCTTTCTTTGTGTCGAATGTCTCCGGCCTTTGTTGGTGGCTCACGTGCTCCGGCGAGGCCTAGCCACAGACTTTCGTTTTCGCTTGCTTTTGGGCGGCCTCCGTTGAACGGCTTCATCATCCGGCGTGGCTTTGCGGTTAATTCGCGGGCTGCCTCTCTGATGTCTTGGTTTCTGTCTGCTAAGCTTAGTCGGCTAACTAACCACTGCAGACTCCAATATCGATGCTAACTGAGCACTCGGCCGGTGATATCCATAGCCATAACGACAGTTGACATGCATCATACAGTCACAACACTTGCTTCACTGACAAAGCATCAATCATTGTTGACAAGAAGAATTTTGTGTCATTTTTCCTTTTACCCGAATCTCCATATCTAGTTGGTATCTTAATCCATCATATCTCATCCAGTGTTCACTCCCTTGTTCAAGAGCCTTCCCCTAGACTCAATGCAAAATGTATAGCAAAGTGTGCCTTTGGTTGCCGGCAACCGTTTTGATGAAGAACAAAAACATGATCCTAAATCACCTAGCAAAAAAAGGTACAAGAAAGAAAATCCAATGCAAGTGCACATTTTAAGCCAGAGCGCGTTCACGCTGGAATCGCTCAGGGATGAAGCGTCGTCTCCGAACAAAGTCAGAACCCCCTCGCTTGTTCACCAAGGTGAGATTGTCGCTGGTTCCAGGCTGGCACGAAGTTCCCGGTGCCACAGGCATAGAGGCAGACCACATTCCAGAGGCACATCGCTGGAACGACTTTCCATCAGATGCGCAGCTCCACTGGCCCTCGCCGGAGCAAGCTGCTCCCGCAGTTACAGCGCCGTTGGACGGGCTGGAACCACCGCTGGCTGGTTTGGTTGGCTGTGGAGCAGCGGGAGCCGAAGCAGCAGCAGAAGTTGCAACTGCAGGAGGAGGAGAGGGCTTCGGCTGAGACGAAGTGACGGCCGGGGGCTTGCTCGTGAGGTTGACGGGAGTAGTCGGCTTTGCTGTTGGCTGTCCTGCTGGCTGTCCCACGGGTGAGGTGACGAAAACACCGCCCGGAATCTTGGAAGCAGAAGGATACGTCTCCGCAGGCGGAGCAACAACTGGAGCAACCACTGGAGCTGGTGCAGGGGAAGCGATTCTGTGTTTCATCATGTTAGTCACAGCCGTGGATCAATTGGAGGAGGAGAGTGTTCAACTTACGGTTGGCCTGCTGGAGGAGCAGCAGGAGGAGCTCCAGGAGAACCAGGAAGAGCAGCAGGAGCATCAACAGCTTGGCCGCACTCGTCCTTTCCAGGAGGTGGTCCAGGCTGTACGGTGCCTAGGCTTTTGTAGTCGACATCTGGGCCTGGATTCGGGAGCTGGACATCCTTTCCCTCGTAGGTGCAGACGCCGTTGGCGACGTTGGCAACGAATATGTCAGGGCGACTAGAAAACGGGGTAGAAGCATCGCGTTTCTTGCCGGCGCCGATGGTGACAGCAGCGCAGTTCATGTACATCTCGCGGTTACCGCGCAGGTTGAACCAAGTCCAGGCGAACATGGCCTCACCAGCAGGGGCATCGGTGGGCACGGTGAATTGGTAGCTGGAATCGCCCTTAGCAGGCGGACATGCGCCTATGTACGAGTGAATGACTTTGAAGGTCTTGCCCTTGTCGTATGAGAGCGACGCCTGGCAACTGCCCCCATCATGGTTGGCATTGCCGGTAATGGTGAAGCTATAGGAGCCGCCAGGGGCCCAAGTGGCCATAGACGCGCCCTGAGGAGTGCCGAGAAGGTTGTGGTAGCCCTTGCAGGGGAAATCGGCTCCAGTCTTACTATCGAGAGGCGAGGTCATGGAGTAGTCGATGTCGGGGGCAGTGAGAGCGGGGTTGTACTTTGAGCGAAAGGGAAGAGGGCTAATCATCTCCATGTGGCCGTTGACAACGGCAGCCAGGCCGAGGACGGCAGCGACGATTGTCTCGGTGAGTTTCATGATGAGTCGGTTTTGATTGAGACGTTGATCTGAGAGCGAGAAAGCAATGAAGGACGTTGGGTATAAAGCAAGAAAGAGAGAGACCTGTGGTGGCCCTCAAAAGCAGCGAATGATTGGTTTTTTTTCCTTGAAGGAGAAGAGAAGAAGAAGGAGAGAAGAATTTGTGCGAGACAATGCTTTATTTTTGTGCGTTTGATCCGATGAATGAGGGTTCTGGCTGCTGGCAGCTGTCGACGGCCTGGTGTATGTACGACCGACTGGCGGAGCGCTTCCTTGTGTAGGTGCGTATGGATATACTTGAGATTCAAGACCAGCTCGAATCAAAGATGGATAAAGGATTGAAATCAACCACGAAGAGGTGGGAGAGGTGAATGGGCTATTTAAAAGCAAGTCACAGCCGAACAACAAGGACTGAACAGGAAGAAAAAAGGAGAGAAGAAGAAGAGAGAAGAAGGAGAGGAAGGGAGTGAACAAACACAACACTTTTGACTGTACAGAAGTGAAACACAAACACAACATGTGAGGAGGAGACCAGTCTGCCTTTATACAACAATCTCTCTGCTTGCACCTGAGCTATAAGTGAGGGAAACGAAAGAACAAAAGCCGCCGCCCCCCTGTTCAATCAACCGCCTCGGCCAAGCATCAAGCACCCGCGATGCGATACAAACCCACCACCACAGGAGCGGGCTCCATCAGTTCCTCAAATTCCAGCCTTGTCATTCGTCCTGCCGATCACAGTGTAACAAGAAGCGAGCCCATGACATGATCTCTTGCACTTTTGCCCAGTGTCAATGCTACGAACCATAAAAGCAAAGCCGCGTCTAAACCCACTCAAATCACACCCTGCACAAGCGCCTCCAGTAGCCTGTATCAGAATTACGTGGGAAAGAAGAAGAAAAAGAAAAGAAAAAGCGATAGATCAAGGGCAGGCCACCTCAAATGTGACTTAAGCATACAATAGCCGCGCAGAGTGTACATGCATCAAGAAATGCAACCCCATGTCAAAGCGAAGATCACTGGGCGGCTAACACGCAGCGTCACGAACGCACGCAAACTGCTCTCAGCCAACCACACCGCAGCACAAACCCCTGTCATGAAACATGTTTGAGAAACGACCAACCACAGCGTTCGCAAGCAAGCAAAGAGCCTATTCTCTCTTATTTTACCTATTATGCTTATTCTGTTCACCTTGTTCACCCAAGGCACCATTAACTGAATCAAACCTGAATGGATGTTCCCCATCGGTTCATGTCCATGCCAAACCAGCTCCATCACTCCCCTACAAGCACCAAACATTAAATCGACTTCTAAAACCCCCAAACATTACCTACCTACTCTACAGACAGCAGCAAAATCCAACAAAAGAGCAAGCCAAACACCAAAAATCTCAAAACATGTTCTCCCCCCAACTTACATCATGCAGATCGCACCCACACGCGCAAACAAACCGGCAGCAAATCATTGGCCTCCGTCTACGATTCTAAATTCTCTCTATTCACCAACACCTCGAAAATATGAAACCACGCCAAAAAGCTACTCGCTCCAAGCGGATCTAGCCGAACTAGTGGCACAGTCAAACGACGTGCCAAGTCACTAGATTCTCGCCGGACGCATGCCTAGCTGCCCCCTACTTATTAGTGAGTGGCTGGTCCTTTATTGTCTAAACAGCATCAATAGGTACAATGGCTAGGGAGTGGTGCCTTACCGCGCTTTGATGTTGAATAGTTTTTATAGCAGCTGTTTGGATCAGGTCGGTGCTCATGATATTCGCAAGCTCCTTTTTCTTTAGCCAGGGATGCGGACGGGCGAGACCTTTCCGTCAAGGCTGCAATGGCAAGGTCGAGAAGGAACTGTTTGGGCATGTCGTCTTTATCGGCCCATCCCTTTAACCAGTCTCCATGTCCATGGTAAGTATACAAATCGACCAAAAGGCGTCGAGCGGCCGATGATTCCGGAGTCCCCTCATATATGTAGCGGATGGCCGGCCCCCCAGGAAACCAAGTCCGACCATCTGATACCTTGGAGCGAGATTTGATCAACATCGCGTCTAGGACGGCATCCCTGAAATTGACATCCTGGAGAAACTCTCCCAAGGCGTATGCTTTTGCGAGTTGTGCGTATTCATTGTTCCCTTCTAGTTCAGCGCTGTCATTCCTGACTGGGAGTGTTTCAAAGTATAGCCAATGCAGGTATACCTCAAAGACTTCCGGGTCTTCTTCCTTGAGAGCAATGGATCCACTAGTAGATGTTTCCCAATGAGCTTTCATAGCTGTTTTGAAGTAATCCGATGTGCGACAGATCAGGTGCTCATGAACGGAGAACGTCACGGGGTCGGTTGATCCAACCGTCACAGTAAGTGCTCTACCTCGCAAACTACAGCCAAGTTAGACCAGAATGGTAGTTCAGGATGATAGGTTCAGGGTGAAAGATTCAGGGTTAAAGGACTCGACAACTCACTCTAGGGACCCGTGCTTATACGTTCTCAGTTTGGATATATCCATGATTAGCAGGTGCAGTATTATACGACTCAAATGTGGGAAATATCGACAGTAGAAATAAATAGGGAAACTAGAAATAAATAGGGAAACTAGAAATAAATAGGGAAACCAGAGGAAACTAACATCTAGAAAAGAGAAACGAGAATAAGGAAACAAAGCGAAGACACCGTCCTCAATAGCCAACGGCCAACGGGGCAGTCGCGGCTTGCAGCAGTAGGAGGAAGATCATGTGAATCCACACGTGATTCTCATTCTCAACAGAGCTCAAGAGCTCTCCGTGTCAAGAACAATATTAAAAAGGCTTGACACAATAGTACCTTAAGATCAATGCGCACGTACAACGCCCTTTTTCAAATAGCAAAGTGTAGACAAGTTGGACTTTGTAAACACTCGAGGTATTGCGTTGTATATGACTGAATTTGGGCAAGATTCAAGAATGATTGCTAGCTCAGAAGAGTTCACAGGAGAAGACTTCCTATAGGAAGAGTTTTGCGAAAGCAGTAAAATCTTTTTGTTTTTCCTCAGTAGGTATCTGTTAACCTTACGCCGAAAAAACTGCGTGCCTTTTCCAATTATTGATCTAAACAGCATCAATACGATGGTTACGGCATATACACGTTGATATGAACTGTGAACTACATTCATGCTACCCGATGGATCATCATGTCACGCTAGTGGGAACGCTCTGTGTGCATATTTTTCTTCAATAACTCGCTCAGCTGACCACTTCATGAGATAGTACCTATACCTAACTCTACCTTCGAATCCATCAGATAAAGCTGGCTGCACTCCTCAAGGCCCCTGAGTCTCTACTCGCTCGAGCCTCAAAAACCATCCTTGGTTCCGCTGTGCACAAACTCGATCCATCGCTTACTACTCATCGCAGTGGGCTGACAAACCGGGCAGTTACACGCATCCTCCCATTGCCTTCGATCAATTGCCTAAAGGAAGGCCACCATCAACGGTAAAGGGCAGTCCGTAATTTCGAGTCATCATCGTAACTGGTCATCATTTCATCCTATTCCTCTTCCTCCTGCAGCTGCGATGTCCTTCTCCCTCTCCTTCTCCAACGCTGCGGCTGTTGCCGTGCCTCAACTTTGCTTTTCCTCTCCGCTCATGGTCTAATGCCATGGTCCGACAACGTTCGTCCACAGCGATGTTCCAATGCTGCATCACGCTGACCAAATACATGTTCGCTAAGACTATCGCCGGCCTTTGCCGTCAATATCCCCTTATGCTGCCCATCTCCCCATTTAAAATGCGTCGTCTTCTCCTTCATGCTCCATCTAAGAGCTCGTCAGTTGGGGGCTATCGCCGCCAGCTCATCCGCGAAATCTCATGCCGGAGTCGCCCATGCTTTGAAGTAAAGCTCGCGAGCTCAATGTTCGAAATCATGTTCCGGCACAAATCGGATTTCCTTCTCTCACGGGCCAAGGTGTCGACCACGTGGACATACACACAAAAAGAGTCGTCATCCCAAATGTAGACTTGGCTGTAAACGCTCATGGGCCGCCGTATCACAACTGTTCGATGCGCCTCTTTACCTTCTTTTCTCTTCCTCCACCACCTCCTCTTTTTTTTGGTTGAAATGAGTATTGTATAATTTGTTCCTTTGCAAGATAAAACTACCGCAAAGTAATCCAGAGCTGTGATGGAAAGCCAGAAACTGCCGCGGCGAGCGAATAGCAGCCAAAAACCTGATAGATATGCAACGCTCAGAATGACTCTTCTTTATGTCTTTTGCAAATCTAGTCGTGCATGTCCAATCCCCTACTTAGCTTCATCCGATCCCTCCACCTCCTGGCTCTTGGGAGACGTGGAAGATGTACGATTGGCCTGCGGGGCCGGATGAGGATGGCTCTGTGGTACATGATGTTGCTGCTGTTGCTTGTTGTTGCTATTGTTGTTGTTGTTGTTGTTATAGCTGCTGGTTGGCTGTGGGCTGTAGTGGTGCGGCACTTGCTGAGGGTTCGCCGCGAAATGTTGAGGCCCAGGTCCGTTATAAGGTCGCGTATTGGACACTGCAAACGTCAGCCCGGAAGGTTCCCCTCCAGTTCAGTAATAAAGGCTTCACTGACTTGGTGCACTGGTTTGTGCTGGGCCGTATGCCGGCTGGGTGTATTGGATGCTGGGGCTCATTCCGTACATGTTATGCCCTTGCTGAGACCCCTGATGAACCATCATGGGTGCGGCTGGCCGTCCCGGGCTGGGATATCCGTTAGCTCCCGGCACCTGCTGCGGCGGGCCAGTGGGTGGCATGAACTGCGGGTGGTGTCCACCTGGATACATCAGGTGAGGGGCCATCATTCCCTGAGGCCCTGGAATGAACTGTGGCTGCATCATCATTGGAGCTCCCATATGCCCCTGTGCCGGCACGTAGTGCGGGTTGTTAGAGTAGCTCCTAAACTGACCGAGCTGAGGGTTACCGGCACCGAGGAAGACCGGCTGTCCGTACGGGACCTGAGCCCCTGGGTTAACTGGCGGGTACGCCACGGGCAATTGTCCCATGCGGGGCGAGGCGAACGACTGGGCCGAGTTGGAGTGCATCATCCGGTGGTCGTCGTTACCGTATGGCTGGTGAGGCACAGGCCCATGCTGCGGTGTGTGCATCTGCATCGGGGGCATGTGTGGAGACTGTCGCGGCATCATGTTATGGGCACCTTGTTGGAGGTGGAAGGGCAGTTGATGCTGGTGAGCCATCTGAGGCACAACATGAGGCGGGTTGGGGGTAGGCATGGAGGGGGCCAAGAAAGGCTGTCGCTCAAAGTACTCCTTGTACGTAAGATGCATAGTAGAGTCGGACTTTTCGTCATCCTGCAGTTGGCGCCAGGTAGGCAAGGTGTCGTAGGATGGCCGCAGACCACCATTGTCATCCCAGTTCCTGCCTTGAGGCGGGACAATGGTCTTGATGTGTGACAGAATGTAACACTTGTTGACGTCGATAGCCTTGGTCTTTCGCCGGATGAGCTGCCCCTGAGGTTGATTGACGGCATTGGCCGCATCAGTGACATGATTGGCGGCAGATCGGGGGCTAGATCCTGCACTCGGATGTCCATTCGGGTTGAAAGACGGGGCGAAGGGACTGGGTCTGAATTCGTTGCTATTGGGGTTCAGTTTCGCTCCAAGATGGCCACTGTGCCGCCGAGCATAGTCCGCGCCGTTAGCAGGACCAGTGGGCGGTGCACGAATTTCGGGACCGACAGCATGCTGATGGGGAGCAGGAGGCTGAGAGAACTTTTGCTGTTCCACGTTGCGGATGCGCTGCGCCAGTGTGCCATTTGCATGAGGCTGCGGCGCATGTTGAGGACCCACGCGGCCGTTTCGGTAGCCTTGGTTGTGATACTGCTGCTGGGTGAACTGTTGGCGAGGGCCAGTATGACGGTTGGATCCGCCGTTCGGGGGCGTGGCCTGGGGAACAGGAGCTCCTCGTGCAGGCCGGGTCTCAACGGCGGGAGGTGCTGTTGTCGAAGCCTCCGCACGCTTGGGCTGAGTCGCGTCCTTGGGTGCAGGGGCATCCTTCTTGACCTGGGCGGCGTCGGTCTTAGCCTTGGCCATCTCCTCTGCGTTCTTCATTGCCTTGGCCTGAATCTCCCTTTGCTTGGCAGGGTCCTTGGCGATGATGGACACCAGATCAGAAGGAACCGGTGTTGAAAGCTTGAAACTGGTTGCAAATTTTTTGAGCTCCGTCAACTTGACCTCCTTGTCCGCCTTTGCCTTGTTGCTTCTAGCCTTCTCTGCGTTGAGGCGTTGCTGGGTAGCAAACGACTTGAACTCCTTCAGAACGTCACGTTCAACAGTCGATGTTGCACTGGGAGCATTCGGGGGCAAGTTGGAGAGCGGACGAGAATTAGTAGGGGTGGCCCTGGTGGTCGCGGCTTGTTTCTCTGCCGGTTTGTCTTCTTTCGCTGGGGGAGCGGCAGCGGCAGCGGCATTGGCAGCAGCAGTAGCAGTGGTGGTAGGAGTGGGGGTAGAGGCTTTGCTTTCCACAGGCTTGAGGTTTGACGATTGATTTTCAGTGGGCTTTTGGGTTTCGTTCTTGGCCTGGGCTCCGTTCTTGAGGGCATCAGCAGCCGTAGCCTTTGATGGCTCAGACGCTTGCGCAGGCTGCTTCTTCGGCACAGCCTTAATCTGCGAAGAGATGATTGCTGGATCGACAGGAGCGCCCTTGACAGTGGCCTGTCCAGTTGGGGCTCGTTTAGCCGGAGGCATGTACCGATTCTCCCGTCCAGATGCCAGAGGGGGGAAGTCTTGACGGCGGACACCGCTGTACCTATTTTGATAGTTTAGTACAACAGTACGCAGGGTGAACAAGTCCGATGGATGCGACTCACTTGTCTTCCTCATTATCATCGGCACCCTTGGGGCCAGAATAGTCCATGACACGTTCCTCGGCTACGTGAGCAGTCATGGCTGCACTGCGCTCAATTTCCCTAGCCTTCTTTTCGGCGGCTGCAATTCTCTCTCGGTACTGCGGGTGGTCCTTGTTGATTGCAGTGGTATAGATGTTCTCATCGTAATCGGTCTTGAGACCAAAGAGTCTCTCGTTTTCAGCAAACTGGTCCCAGCCAGCGGTGGAAGTAGATTTCTCCAAAGATCCATCAATAGCATCGTTCTTGTCAGGGATCCATGGCTGTAGAGTTCTCTGCGCTCCGAAGCGGCCGTTCGAAATTGCAGTATCGGTCCTGAAACTAGATCGATTACCTAGAGACACTGTTAGATATTTGACATAATCTACTTGATAAAAAGAAATATCCCCCACAAAACGTGAGGTAGTAGCCGTAATGACAGCAACTTACCATTCATTTTTCCATCCACCTTGACCGAATTACCCCCGCCCTGCTGGGCGTCTCTTCTCTGTGGTTTCGACATTGGTATCAAACTTTTGCCGTAGGCGCAACTTCCCAAATATCTTTATTACACCGCCACAATGTAAACCACTTGTCGAATTGGCAGGAAGTGTTGGCTTGAATAAGCTCACACGTTTGTCGGTATCCGGAGCTGGGGGACCTGAGTTACTTGGGGGGTCGTCTCGAAGTATGCTCCAACCTAGGCGGAAAAAAGTACATGTTAGCATCAAGCCAAGGGCGTATTTCAAGAATAAATCGTTGCCACGGCGCATGGGGATTGACACAGTGGGATTGCAAGGAAAGCCAAAACAATGCAGTGTAGCCAATGCACCCAATGCAAGGAGACAAGAAAGTCCTCCCACCACGTGGAAGCAGCTAGGGCTTGCCGACAGGCTCTGGAAACAAAGCGGTGTCCAAGGAGGGAGTGTCTGAGAGGTAAAATCAAGCCAGACGAACCTCGCGATGGTGACGAAAAGGGCTTGTGTCACTCGAACAGGCCACCGAGCCGGGCAAGTCGGGGTGGCTGTTGGGGAGGATGAGATTAAGTAGGCTGGAGAACAAGAGAAAGGAGGGAAAGAGAGTGAAGTGTCGTGGGAGTTTGCTTGTGGCCAGCGCTCGCTCCTGAGACGCACAAAAGAAGTATTAGCGGATCGTCTGTGGAGGCGCTCGCAGAGCAGAGACCACGATTGTCGTTGATTGATAGGCCCAGGCGCAAAGAGAACCTTCCGGCAAAGAGGCGGCGGACTTGTCAAGGGGGGATGAGGGGTTGTAGTGGGAAAAGATACACAAGGAAGAAAACGATACGAAGCAGAGAGGAACAAGAGAGAAAGAGAGCCGTCAACAAGCACAAAACAGACGTATCGTGAGAAGCGGCGTTGATAGGCAAAAAAAGGGTTCAGAGGCGGCGCTGGTTCGGTGGGGAACGGCGCAAGAGAAAAAGAGGCCAAGGAGGCTCACCTGGGCGTTTTGGAGAATGCAGAGGTCAAAGGCAAACCAAAGGCTAAGTACAGGTCGAAAGAAGAACAAGAACCAAAGGAGAGGGTCGAAATGTCGGCCGTGTCGTCCAGCTCGCCGCTGCTACGATTGCCTCGCAATGGGCAGAGGGGGCATGGAAATGGAAGAAGAAAAAAGAGAGTGTGAGAGAGAAGTGAAAGGGAGGACGAGGCGTCTATCTGGCGAGGCTTTGTCTTGAGCGGATCATGGCATGGAGCGCTACCGCCACTTTTCTTTGATGCTGGCGACCCTTGTTCACTCTTGCCCCGGGGCTAGAACAACAGGTGGCAGAGGTATAGGCAAAGTACCGGAATTTTTGCGGTGCTACGGCTTTCAGGGAGACGCTACAAGTGTTGGGCGAGTGGGAAGCGCTAAGCCGGCACGACAGCGACATCCAAAGTACCGGGACACCTGGCGATGTGGTGCCCATACGAACGAGTATCCAGCAGGTAGCTGGTATGTGGACCTACAAGTACAGCGGAGAGCATCAGGTACACGTGCGATACCGATTCCAAAACAACTTCCAGTCGATACCCCAGGTATGGTAGCGCTACTAAGGTACCTGTATGCTAGGTGACTTGTCCTGCTACGGGTTCCTGGCCTCGTTTGACGCTGCGTGGCCATCCAGCGTTGGCCTCGTTGATGCCGTCTGCAGGTTGCTGCTGCTGCTGATGCCGCTGCACTCCAGTCACTGCACTGCGCTGTTGTCACTTGCGCTTTGGGCTCTGCAGCGCGCCCTGCATCTGTCCAGAGGTACCGGTACGCGGCAGGGGAGGAGACCTTCTGCCGCGTTAGCGGTTAGCGGTCCCTCTGGCGGGCCTGGGGGGCCTGTTCCGAGACCTGCGGGAGCGGCGTCGAAGCCTCCAGCACGCCGGGCTCAGGTACATGTACTTCAATTCGTATCTTGCGCAGGGCTCCGCACCAGAAGCTTTAAGCGTTTCTGGCCGAAACATGGGATTGACATGGGCGCGTGAGCACCGCCGGCAGGACGAATTCACCTTTGATGCTGCTAATGCTCGCTAGGCACATCCCGAGAGAACACATGGGATCTATCAGTCTAAATCTAGCCTTGGTGCTGCTTCTAACAGCATCGTGACAAAGGAGAAGAGAGAAAACTGCGTGGCAGAGAAGCTCTTCATTGGGCACCGCGCCTGCGGAGCTGTTATTGCTCGCATTAGCAGAAACTCTCTTTAGCCTTGGGGCGCTGGCGGGGGAAACAGAAGTTGACTGGGCAGGCAGAGAGGATTCCCCGGCTCTTGGGGGCTGTGTAGGTACGATTGGTGTTAGGGAAGAAACGGTACTCTGGATGGCATGATGTCCGTGATGGAGGTGGCACCGCATATGTAAGGCGCTGCAGAAGTGCAGTGCAAACAAAGCGTGGAGATAAGGAGGAGACGGAGCGGATGGATTTGATTGCGTTGCCGATGTCGAATAGGCTGAATATGCAGCAAACGCGGAGAGGTAGCAAACGTATAGATGCAGCATCTACGTGTAGAGTCTTCTCTGAGTTGGTTCCGATCCTTGTTGGACTTGACATCGGATAGGCAAGATTCATCTCAACTCTGGTAAGTGATGATCGCAAACCTGTCGTCCTAATCCAGATTAGCGGCGTGTCTGCAACATGTAATGTAGCAACTTTGCATTGCCGAGCTTCAGTTATAGGCAATGTTCCTGAATCTCCCACTCAATCAAATCAAATAGAAATTGATGATCGCCATTGAAGAATAAAGAAAAGTTCAATTGCGATATTCTCATCAACTTGTTTGTATCAGCGCATCACCGTCAGCGTCCCTGTAAAATATACCACCCGTTCCAACAAAAAAGTCAAGACCCCTCCCACCCCAACGAACCGGGGTCTCCTCCACCTAAATCCAACCACCAAAATCTCCAGCATCGCCAACATTCTCTTCTTCCCTTTCCCACCTCCGTACTCCCACAAGACTCTCTCCACGCAACCCAATTCGCGTCGCGAAACCCCCCAGAATATCCTCCAGCAATGGCTCCCTCCCAAAAGGCAGCGCCCCAAAAGCCTGCCTCCTCCCCCATCAAAACCGCCTACCTCATCCTCTACAATGCCGTCTCCGCCATAGCTTGGGCCTCCGTCCTCGCAAACACAGTTTCCACGCTCTCCTCCGGCGGCGGACCTAGCCTCGTCTACGTTACCACCGGCGAACAGACGAAATGGGTCCAAACCGCGGCCGCAATGGAAATCCTGCACTCCCTCTTCGGTAAGCAGCGCAGCAATGAACACTCCCACAACATTCGATTCCTTTCTAACGCGAAGACCTTGCAGGAGTCGTCCGCGCGCCCCTCTTCACAACCCTCATGCAGGTCGCATCTCGTTTCCTGCTCGTCTGGGGCGTCCTCTTCCTGTACCCGTACCTCGCCGTCGAATCGCCCACATACAGCTCCATGCTCATCGCTTGGTCCGTCACCGAAGTCATCCGCTACTCTTACTTTGCTCTTAGCCTTGCCGGCTTCACGCCTCGCATTCTCACCTGGCTGCGATACAATACCTTTTTCATTCTGTATCCCATTGGCATTATGAGCGAGTGCTCGCTCATCTATTTTGCTGCTGTGGGACCTGCTGCAAACGCTACCGAGTATCCATTGACTCTGATGCCGTACATTCTGTATGGCATTTTGGCAATCTATGTTCCAGGTTAGTACATCACCTTTTCATTGCCTGCAAGAGCAAGTTATCGCAGAGCAAGAGATCTAACGAGAAGTTTTATAGGCGCATACATCCTGTACACTCACATGATGGCCCAACGACGAAAGGTCTTGCGTAGCTTAAAGACCAAGGACGAAAAGGCGACACAATAAGCGGAAAGTCATTATACAAAAGGAGCAAGGATCACATCTATGCAATACATGGCCATATTTGCATACTAGATTTTTGGCAGGAGTTTTTTGCGATTGGGATAATAGACGGGCAGAGCGTAAAAAGAAAAAACCAAATACGGTGTGTGTATACAGACAGTAATAATGCTAATCGTAAAATATTCAATTCCAACCGTCTTCTTCGCGCCAATTGACTCCCCCATGTACCGAGTATTTTTCTATTTCATGGCACGTCATGGTAATTACCACGCCCTTCACCTCAGCTGCTGGAGCTGCCGGGACGATTGAGACTGCTGAGATCTAGATCGTGGCTCATGGCTTCCATCAGACCAATCCCTACGCACCCAAGAGCCAATCAAAGTCGACGAATCCTGTAACAGCTTCTCGAAGGCCGGGTTCTTCTTGGCTTCAAACATGCCTATCAAACATCATTAGCATTCAACAACGGTCAACCGAAAAGAGGAGAAGACAGGGAATACATACTGACATGGGCGCCGATCTCGTCTGCCACACTATCATTCACAGCCGGTATCCAGTGCCCAGAAGGTTGCTTGTTCGGCACCACGCAAAACGTCCTGTCCTTGCCCAGCACCGTGCCGACCATGCTGACCGTCTTGCTCTCCGCCCCCTTGCCCAGCCGGGTATACAGATTGGCGAACCCAACGTTCAGCTCCGCGCTCAGCTTCTCCATGTACGCGACTCGCTGCTTGAGGGCCTCAGGCCGAGCAAGGCAGCCCACAAACTCGAGGTGAGAAGACACCCACGACCATCCAACCGAGATGTGCTCGCGGTTCATCCACGCCGCCGCTCCGCCCGCCGCCGCCACCGAGGCAGCAGCTCCGTACATGGCAATCTTCCCCCAGCCCCAGCCGCCATCATCACTCTTGGCCGGCGGCGCCTTGGTAAGTGCGGTAGAAGCAGCAGCAGCTTCATCACCGCCGCCTCCCACCATCTTCCACAGCGAGCCCAGCTGTCCAAGAGCGGACTGGGCCGTCTGATAATGGCCCTCGGCGCCGTACGCAACCACGCCGGGCGCAATGCCTAGGTACGGAGTATCATAGGCCAGCACGCCCTGGATGCGAGGAAACATGAGGTGATTGAATGTCGGACCGCCACCGGATTTGTCGATGCCGTCTTCCGTGTAGATGGGCTTCTCCGCAGCCAATCCCATAACCGTCTCTGCAGCGACGATGCCGCCCATGGAGTGTCCAATTAAGATCGTCCGGACGGATGGCTCGACCGTTGGCGATGCTGTGCCCATAGCAACTTCATAGTCGATGACTTTGTCCTGCAGCCTGTTTTCCGCCGTTTATGTTAGCCCTGTAGCTGTGACTCTTCTTATGGCACCCAAGAGTAGAACATCGTACTCACCAGCTGCGGAACCTGCTCACAGCCTCCCCCAAGTCGCCCCTCGTCTCGTATTTCGGATACACCAGCACCTTGATACTAATGCCAGGCAGCTCCCGAATCACCGCCGCGCGAAGCTCCTCGACAAACGAGTAGTTGTCTCCAAACGTGGATTCGCCCCCCTACAGCCCATCGACAACAGACACAATTCGATTAGCTCAAGTCCAATGCCACTTCCAACAATTGAAACTCCATTCCGCAATGCCGTTGGCACCCGTCACCACTGCCCAACGCCCATCTCCTCAGCACGGATTCCCCCCCACCACGCACGACCCTGTACAAGCGGTGGAGGGGCTGGAGGACATCAAAGCAAACACCAAAGAAAGAAAAACAAAACGTACCTTGAATCCATGAATAAAGCATAAAATGAGCGTCTTCTTCATCTTGCCGTCATCCGCAGTGGCAGTGACACAACTGGCTGTAACAACTTGTTCCCACAACGGCCGCCGCCAGCAACTCGGTGGGAGAAATTCGCAGCAACTCGGTGGAAGAAATTCGGGGGCTTCGGTTTCGGTGTTCGCTCCAGCTGTTAAAAATATCCCATGTCGCGTCACTGGGCATCGAGGAACTACCAGGGTGTCCCGCCTTGGGCTGGCGCGAATGGGGTATAAATGGACAGCTCAAGAGGTGGCGAAGCTGCGGCAGATGGCGTTTGCTGACGGCATTTGGGTCCAGTACAGTGTACAGCTAGCGCTTTAGCTCAGTATAAGGCAGCACTAAGATAGCCTAGAGCTTGTTGTTAGTGTGATTCACATGCTTGGCTGCTATGAACATAGATGGACAGATATCAATGAAATCAAGTTGTCACCACTATATCATGAAAACATGCTTCTTTGCGTTTGTATCAACGTCTATTAAGAATACATTTTACTACTTATATCTAGACATGCACAGGCAGGGAGAACATCAACCCAAAAAAGACACGGCAGACCGCCACAAGGACAGTCGCCATGCTCTCTGACTGCGTCTCCTCTTCCAATCCTTCCCTTCCCAATAGAAAAAAATATTAAGAAAAAAAGGGGGGGTCCTCTGGTCATCCAAACATGCCGCCCAGATGCTTCAGCCATCTGCTCTCTCTCCATCTCAACCTCGTCTTGTACATTGTTGGTATTTTTGGCCTGCCTGGACCTGTCCTCGCCTTTCCCTGAGTTGCACTCGATATAAACGCCGATCCTCCCAACGCCGCAGAATACATGATCAAACAAGCCGCTTGCGGGGCATTCGTCGGGAGATGTTGTCCTCCTCCTGGTGCCATCAATTTTTCTAATTATTTCTCCCGCTGGCAACCGCATAAACCCCCATTTCGTCGTGAGTTGGCAACCACCTGCTCTCTGGTCATAAAAGAAGAAGAAGGGTATGCATCGTCAATCTCGTAATCATCCTCAGTCTTCGTCGCTTTGAGCGGCAGAGCGAGCGCCATTCGCTTCTCTGGCCGCACTGGAAATGATCTTGATACGAGTTCCGCTCGGTTGCGGGGTGCTTCCGTTGCCAGAAGGCGCTGCTGATCCTGCCTTGCCACCTTCTTCCAACTCCAGAAGCTCTGGGTGTGCGTCCAACTCCTCCTGGTATTTCTGGGTGAAGAATTCCTGTTTTCAAATCATTAGTCTCCAATATACCAAGCGGCTCCTCTATTCAACTTACATCCATTGTTTTAGCATCCTGGTACAGGATGCTACCATCTTCGTTGTATGTTTGGCAGTTGCGTATCAGCAAGTCAAAGTCCTTGCGAAGGTCGCTTAGGCAGTTGTACTCCTCCTTCTTGATACGCGTCTGAATGTGATTCATGCAGATGGGGTTTTGAATAATCACATAGTAATCAGCATACTCGCGCTTCGGAGGCAACTTGACAAACGGTCCGATAATGAGACGCTTCCCGGCATCGGATTCATCATCTTCCGCCGGTGGCTCGATGTCGTCCACTTCCAAGTTCATTAGACTGTCGTAGAGCGCCCGCAAACTCTTTTGCAGAACCTCTCGTTGCTGCGCCGACATCCGAGCATCAGCGTGGGCGGCAGACTTGCTGGGCCGTCCCTGAGGGCCGCGTCGCTTCTTCGTAGGAGGCTCGTCATTCTCTTCTTCTGCTTTTCGCTTGTCATTCTTGCTACCAGGCTTGCGGCCCCTCTTCTTGGGCGTCTCGACTTCTTCCGTGCTAGCTCGGCTGGCTGAGGGTGAGTCGTCAACCGAGTTGACTATAGATTTCTTCAGCCTGTTGGCCTCTCTCTTGTCCTTGCGGGCTTGCTTGCGTGCCGCGGCCGCTTCTGGAGAATCCTCGTCATCATCCACAGCCATTAACCATTGCTCTTCTGTTAGGCCGTCGTCGTATTTCACCTTGGTACGCTCACGGGCGCCACGACCAAGAATAACTTCTTCAGCATCGTCTGAGATGGGATTGCCTTCGTTGAGGTAAATATCCGGCAGCTCATCTTCACCCATCAGTCGAGACTTTCCTTTAGGACCGCCATAGACAGAATCCTTCTGCCTTTCATCGTCCAACTTTTGGAAAACAACAAGCTCATCATCGTTACGAGCGAGTAACATGTTGAGCTCTTCGTCTTCCATCTCCTCTTGTTCGCCAGACTCGGCCATATCCGCAGTTTCCAGCAAAGTTCGAAGCATGGCGTCTCGATCAGTCTCAGAGGATTTGTTGTCGAAACGACCTGCCTGAATGACTTTGCCATCCATGTCCAGCTTGAACCTAGCGCGTTCCAGAATCTTCTCTTCAACCGAGTTGGAGCTGATAAGACGCAGAATTCGCACTTCGTTCTTCTGACCGATACGATGAGCACGATCTTGAGCCTGCAGATCCTGATGAGGGTTCCAATCAGAGTCGTAGATGATAACGGTATCGGCCGTTTGCAGGTTAAGACCCAGACCACCGGCACGAGTAGACAGCAAAAACAAAAAGTATTCAGAGCCAGGAGCATTAAAGTCTCGGAGGAGATCAGAACGCTCATCAGATTTCGTTGTACCATCCAAACGTAGATATTTGTAGCTCCGGTAACGAAGATAATCTTCCATAATGTCCATAATGGCCGTCATCTGGAAGAACATCAACACACGATGGCCGGTCGCCTTGTACTTGGGTAGAATTCGATCTAGCAGTTCGAATTTACCCGCCGTTCTCCAGAGGAGGTCGTTGCTGATGTTGAGGGGGTTCATGACATTCTCGACCACATCAAACACAAACGGATGGTTGCAAAGCTTTCGCAGCTGCATAATCATGTTGCTCAAACCGCGAGCACCAGTCTTGCCGCCCTTGCCATCGCTGACAACCAGCTTGTTGTGGGTAACCATCTGCTTGTACAGCTTGGACTGCAGAGCCGAGAACTTGCACTTGATGACCTTTTCGGTCTTGTCGGGCAAGTCTTTCTCGACATCCTTCTTCAGACGGCGCAGCAAGAAGGGTCGCAGGACCTTGTGCAGACGTCGAATGACGAGAATCTGCTCTTCTTCAGTGAGCTCCATCTTGTCCTGGCCACCAGTGTTGGCAAAGGGAGTGTTGAACCATTCATCAAACGTCTTGACAGACTTAAAAATGTTTGGCAAGACGAAGTTCAGCATGGCCCACAGTTCAGAAAGGTTGTTCTGAAGAGGAGTACCAGTGAGAATCAGACGGAAGCGCGTGGTGTAGTACTGCTGAATGGTGGCGCTGAGCTTGGATTGCGTATTCTTCATACGATGACCTTCATCGATAATCATGTGGAACCACTTGATCTTGCTAAGAATAGGCCGATCCTTGATGATGTACTCGTAGGTAGTCAGGAGGACCTGGAATCGACCCTGTCGAATCTTTTCCTGCTGCAGTTTACGGGTATTGGGAGGACCCTTGTACACAACGCGAGCTACGGACGGGGCCCACTTTTCGAATTCGAGATTCCAGTTGGTAAGGGTACTCAATGGAACAATCACCAAGTAGGGTCCGCTCTGCTGCTTCTGCTCAATCAGGTAGGTGATCAGACTGATGGTCTGGATCGTCTTTCCGAGACCCATTTCGTCTGCAAGGATACCATTGAGGTTGTTGTTATATAGGGATATCATCCACTGCAGGCCCTTGATCTGGTACTCCTTCAGTGAACCTCCAACCAGGATGCTTGCCTGCTGGGTAACCTCTTCGCGAATGCGATGCGCAACAGCGTAGTAGTCAATCTTCTTACCGCTGTCTTCTTCTTCAATGTCGCTCTCTTCCTCAACAAAGGTGCCCGCGTCGGTACCATAGGTCTCGGCGGCTTGGCGCTGCTGGGCCTTAACCGACGACGCAAGCTGGTGCAAGAAGCCATCGGTCTGCTTGAGCAGATGCGTGATACGAGTATCCTTGGCTTGGTCGAGCAGTTTGAGATAGGCCTCCTCATCGTTAGCCTTGAGAGCCTGCAGACGCTGCTTAGCTGTCCTCTCAATGCGCTTCTGCTCTTCCTTTTCAATGTTGAAATGGTGTGAGTACATGAGCCTGCTGAGTTTGTGCGACTTGTTCTTCTGGGCGGCCGCAGTCTCGGTGATCTCGGCACGATGGTTGTAAATAGCCCGAAGGAAGTCGTTGTGCTTCTTCTTTTCGCGGTTTTCGCGAGCATCACGCTGCTGCTTCTCGAGCTTCTCTGTAATGCGAGCCTCACGGACATTCTGCTTCTTCATACGACGGTAGTTTGTCCGGTTAGTCGTCATAGCCAGGTTATCGTAGTGCATCATCTGGCGGGCAATTTTCTCGCGAAGAGCCCGCTGTTTGGCGTACAAGGCCAAGCTCTTCATTTCAATGACGGCCTTGACCTTTACGGAATCGTCAACCTCGACACTCTCCTTGGTAGTGTCCCAGTGGGCAATGTTTGCAGGCAGATTTTTCAATTCCGAGTATCGTTGGCTCATGCGATTGAAGACGACAACTTCTCTTTCATACCGCAGGTGGTCGAAATCGATGCCCGTCGGGAAGACACCTGGGATAAACCATCGGTTCTTTCGCTGTGCATGATCAAAATACTTGATGGAGGATCGAATCATGCTAGTGCCATATGGTGATTTCACAGTCTTGTAGGTATGTGGCTTGGGAAGTAAGAGCGAGTCGTCTTGGGCAGAAGGCTCGACGCCATTCGGCGTAGACTTTGAAGCATCCGAGCCAGGTTGGGGGGTTTTTGATGAGGCCGGAGTTGGAATCGAGGACGAAGTGCCAGCTTGGCGTAGTTGACGCTGCTGGAAAATGGCTTGCTGAAGCTGCATAGAGATGCCGGCATTCTTGCCGAGAAGCTTGAATGCATGAATCTGCTGTCTAAGCAAGCCCAGCTGCTTTTGGGTGAAGTGGCTCGATGATGAACCGGAGCTTGATGGCGGAGGGATGCTCGGGGCAGCGGCGGTAGGTGCATTCAGGTTGGGCGCCGCAGTCGCCGCTCCAACGGCGTTTGGCGCAGCCTGCGTCGTTTGGGGCCCATTCGGCTGCGGGCGACCCGGGTGAACACCATTGAGAGTGCCATTGGCAGCATTGGCAGCGGCGTTTTGGGCGTTTTGAGCATTCTGTTGCATCTGCTGCTGAGCCTGGATGTACTGCTGCTGAGTTCGTCGCATGTTGTGTTGCTGCTGAAAGTTGAGCAGGAACTGTGAGGCTTTCACATACTCGGGGTCGGATGGTGGGATGCCCTGTTCTTTCATTTGCTTGAGTTTCTATCCCAAAGATGTTAGCTTTGCGCCTAGGAAGAACACATGGCAACCAACGCGAGATAGAACAAGTGTATATAAGAGTCAAAAAGTATAAAATCAAATAAAAACGCGCGCGTGGCTGCATACCTTGAAGACCTCTTCGGCCTGTTGCTTGGTCGCCCCGGCAGGCATTGGCGCGCCCGGGAGCTGGACAGCGGGCGGAATCTGTACTGATGCCATGGTGGTGTGTTGTGATGGAGTTGGGCCAAGAGCCGTTTAACCTGTCGACACCCCAATATGTATCTCGATGGTAATCCACCTATAAACAGTGCATAGCGAGGAGCGAGTGTGTGAAAGTCGTGCCCGGCGTGTGCGAGGCTGGTGTGGCTGCTGTTGTTGTTGCGACTCGGTGTTGGATGTCGAAGCAATGTCAAGGATACCGGGAAAAAAAGTTGCAGGCGGCGCGTCAAACCGGGCAAAAGAAAATGGCACGAAGGTGATGTAAAATGACAATGCGCGGCGAGTGGTGTCGTAGGGACAAAGTCACCGGTTGGTGAGAGTGCGAGTTGGGCAAAGGAAAAGATGGAAAAGAGGCAACGGTCAAGATCCGGGCCGTGGAGGTTGCGGCAACGACAGCCTTGCGACGCTCTTAGACGCGGACGTGGGGGATCTCGAGGCGAGCGAGAGTTCAACCGCAGGCCAAGGGGGCTCCGGAGCTGATGCGAAGAGAAAAAAAATCCTGCCCAGGGGGAGGCGCGGCGCGTCGGATCGGGTGCCGCAGGCGTGAGCGGCGTGCAAAATCGCGTGAAACACGAGGTTTGCGACGATTGGAGATGGACGCCGATGGTTTGCGAGGGGACCTGGCGATTTTTGGGATGCGCGCGCTGGCTGATGATGGAGTGGTGAAGACACAACTGACAAGATTCGGCGTGATGGCTGGTGCGGTTCTGGCGCGGCTGACCACAGTACATTTGAGCACGATGCCTGCGCACGCCTCAGGCTGGGGCTGGGGGGGCAAGCCGGGAAGAGAATTTCGCATTAGGTAAGGAGGGATTCTTGGATCACGTGATGGGTGCACGCTATTTCTCACGGGAATAAGAGAATAAAGTGGGGCTCAGGAACAATGCTGAATGATAAGTGAGAGAGATGCAGAGAGATCAATAAATGATGTATAATGGCTAGGTGCTTGGCAAGTACAGTAGGCTTTAGGTGCTATCAATAGAAAAAGGATGGATACACTATTATAAGCAGTGATTGAAAATATGGCTGCTGCTGTATGTAGATAGATAGATAGATGAACCTTGGATTATACATT
Source organism: Trichoderma guizhouense (assembly GCA_002022785.1). Classification (NCBI taxonomy): domain Eukaryota; kingdom Fungi; phylum Ascomycota; class Sordariomycetes; order Hypocreales; family Hypocreaceae; genus Trichoderma; species Trichoderma guizhouense. Next base: position 1,105,532 of record LVVK01000019.1, on the reverse strand, counting down.
ACGCTTACAACAACACACAGAAGCCGTCTACCGCTTCGCACGCTTCCTGTCTGGGCCCTCCTCTTCCTCGTCGCTCAGCTCGGCATACTGCGTCTCTGGCTGCGTCTCTTTCCACGCCTTGGTAAACATGGGGTCGCTCTGGGCCTTGTCAGCATACTTCAGCAACGCTTCACGGGGATCCTCGTGCAGCATCTTGGCCAGAGGAATGTTTTCCGCAATGTGCCGTTCGTCCGGCTGGCTCTTCTGAAATGGCGTTTGCAGTGGCACCTCAGGCCGTCGGGGATCCTTGGACTTTCCAGTACCCGTGACTCCAGCCTTGCGCGAGCCCTGCATGGCCCCGGGCGTTACAATGGAGTCACCCGAGATACCGATGTTCTGGTCCATTGTAAACTCGGGATTGTCGTCAATGTGACGTTTCTTGGGCGCTCGCGACATGACCTCTACAGCACCGCGGCTGGACATGGACGGGTTGTACAAGACGTGCGTCTCGGCGTTCGCTGAGCCTGTGACAATCTGGTTAATCTTGGGGTGCCAATCCACAGCAATCAAGGCTGATCCTGGCGTTATCGGAGTGATATGTTCTGGCTGCAGATTGCCAGGGTTGAGGATGTGGAGATGGCCCGTGGCCGAGCCGGTGATGATGCTGGTGGAGTTTGGTGAGTATCGAATATTGCTCGTGGGGTAAATGTCTGAGGTGGACAAGTGCGACACCGTGACAAGAGGTTTGTCAAACTTTCGAGTGTCCCAAAGCTTAATGAGATCGTCGCCGCCTCTCGTAACAACCATGCGGCCATCAGAGGAAATGTCAATGCCGCTCGTCCACGTCTGGGGCTTGTGTGCCTCTCTGATCTCGCCGGCAGGCCGGGTAAATGGCCCGTTGCCCCCATACATGACCAGCGATCCGTCTAGAGCGGCGCCGATTAGCACGTTGCTTCCTTGGGTAGACGCCTTCCACGCGACAGCAGTCATTTTAGTCCGACCAGCTGAGCCCGCGGCCTTTGACTTGAAGACTATGACATCTTTTTGTGAACGCTTATTGTTAATGTCCCATATTCGTAGGGTGCTGTCAGTCCCTGCCGTAACACAGAGATTCTTGTCGGTAGGATGCCAAGTGCCGGTGGTGATTTCGGAGATGTGACCCTTGGTGTTGTGCATGTCCCGAAGGTACATATCACCCTTGACAAATTCTGTCAAGATATCTCCATCTCGTGATATAATTTTTGCCTGTGGGTGGGCGCAGACACAAAGCAATGCGCCGCCCGCCAACGGGTTGAATTCAACAAGGTGAACTGGGTGGGCCTCGGCACTTGCAGCTGTTCTCTTAGATACAAACGGGTCGATACTGCGGAATGCGCGAAGCGTTGTCGGCGTCATTGACGCGAAATCGTGGAGCTTGACGGTACAGTCTAGAGAAGCAGAAGCTAATCTGCCGCCTGCAGGGTCTAGAGACACGGTGGTAACGGCGCGTTCTTGGGTCTTCAGAACAAGCTCATGCGATACTGGGAATTCATCTTCGTCATCGGATTCATCCGAATCGTCGCTATCGTCGTCGTCGTCGCTTGAGCCACCCTTACTCTTGGATTGCTGTATCTGTTTCCCATGTCCATCCGTGCCACTTCCTGCTGAAGTCGTGTCCACTTTTCTGCGGCTCCGTTCGATTTGGGCTGCAATATCCGCCTCTTTTGACTTCTTTCCGAACGAGGTAGGAAGAAACGCCCTCATGGGATCATCCTCAGCCAGCTCCGGGGCCTCGATTTCGTACTCGTCGTCGCTGGCCATGCTGAAAACTCGGAATGTCAAGATAAGAGAGGACAGTAAAGCCGCCTACGACGGAAGGAAGCAATCTTGGAAGAGGAAAGGGAAGGGAAAAGACGCGAATTGAGAGTGGCAAGTGGAATATAGCAGTGTAGCAGTGAAGTGAGGACGTCCGATGGCTTTAAATGTGTTTGCTTTGAGGTAGGGATTGGGTTCTATGACACAGCTGACTCAGCCAAAGCTACCTTGTGAAAGAAAAGTCCAATTCAAAGGTGCATGTATTGTGCAGCGAATGCTTCAAAGGTAATGGTGCTAAGGTTGTTATTGTTTTGCTGAAAATTAATTTCATATTGAATCCATGTGGTATGAATTAAATACTACCAATGAGCCATAATTGCATCGTTTGTTAAGCTCATTTGGTGAGCTATAGGTTAGCACCTTGATGCGTTGAAGCGAATCGCAGTACGTCATTGGTTCCACACCGAAGAGAAGGTTCACCGAAATCCGATCTCTGGCGCGTGCCTGCGCGATCGCTTTTTCAATCTTCCTCCATTCGACCTCCAGGAACAACACAATGCCGCCGGAGCGCAGTATCGACGAAGATGAAGAATACGAATCCTCTCAGGATTCCGACTTCGCACCGGACGATGCGCCCGAAGCAGCGTCTGGCTCCTCAGACTCCGAAGAAGAAACAGATGGAGCTTCTGGAAAGCGTCGACGGCCGGCAAAGGACGTGAAGACCGACGGAGAAGAAAATTATGACAATTCAGGCGACGAGGCGATAATTGAAAAGGGTCGGAAACGACAGAAAAGAGCCAAGGCCAAGGGCGAATCCATAGATGACGAAGGCGGCGAGGGCGGCTTAATCAAGACGAGGAGACAACGTGCAGCAGAGTATGTTCCGACCCCACTACGAGTACGAACTGGTATACTGGACGTAACTAAGAGCCGTATAGAAAAGAAGAGCGCCAATATGCTGCAAACAGAGGGCCTGTGACGGTCGACATCGATGCTATCTGGGCAGAGATGTTGGCGGGAGGCGCCCCAGCCGCTGGACAGCAGGACAACGAAGAAGGCAAGCTAGCCAACGGGAATGAAACTGCAGCCACAAACGAGAATCCTGATTCAAAAGAGGATGAATCTGCCATGATTCGCATTAAACGCACATACAACTTTGCCGGTCGAGTCCATACTGAAGAGAAGCTCGTGGCCCGCGACTCAGCCGAAGCCAAGCTCTACCTCGCCTCGCAAGGCGAAGATGCCTTACCAGATTCAATACCGATCAAAAGACTGACCAAGAAAGCGTTCCGATCAGCTTTTGAGCCCATAGCAGAAGGCATGACCAACCGCTCGGATCTAAACCTTGGGCTAGCCGCTAGGATGAAGGCGGCCAACGAAGCACAAGCAAAGAAGCTCAACACAGTGGAGAAGAGTCGCATGGACTGGGCAGGATTCGTGGACAAGGAGGGCATCAAGGACGAGCTGGCGCTGGCTGGCAAGTCCAAGGATTCCTATGCCTCGCGGCAAGACTTTTTGGCACGGAGCGAGGCCATGCGGGAGGGCGAAGCAAGAAAGGCGAGGGTGGCGGGGCGAGTGTAGGCTGGCTACCTAGTAGAGGCATTGGCGTTTGGAAAGATACCACGGCTTGGGTTTGGGTTTTACGTGTACAATGGCGGTTCGAGTATTTACATGTTGGGATAGAAATGGCATATGCATCATGATGGGTTTATTACTGCGACTCTAGCTTGGACAACCTCTTTAGATATATGTCCAGGGCCCCTCCATTACAGCGATCTTTGTTGACTTGAATTATGTAAATAGATTCTGCAAATTGTACTATACGTATTACTTCCAATTATCACCAATTACAGACACCTGTTTACTCCCAGTTCATAAGGTTTCTAATAGTGGAGGTTGATGAACCGCTTTTGCAGTATCCTACATATTGGCTAATATGCTCTCCTCCAATCATCAGCAAATCAGGCTTAGGTCGAGTCGTATAACGGTTAGTACAGTCGCTTCACATCTTCGAAAGAAAATGCGGAGCGCGCGACAGACCCGGGTTCGACTCCCGGCTCGACTACGCATTGCTTTTTGCATTTTTTTTTTGGTTGAATTCTTGACGATTTGATGGTATTGAGGCTAGATGGGTGCTGACTGGCTTTTGTTTTTGTGGACATTGCTCAGTTGCTTTTACGTTGGATTTCACAACCCCTCCCCATAATAGGGTAGACAGGTTAACACATCAAACTTCAATGTTCGTCACTAGCAGTACGAAATATATGATGCAACGTGCTATATTGTCCTTTAGAGACTCGCCTATCAGTATGTAAAATCATCTAATAAATAGATATTTGATTTGTGACTTCTATCTCAGCTCTACCGAGTCTTGTGATACTTGAGGGTTGATATACTTAAAGTTTGCCTTAGTGGCCATACATTTCTAATTATAATTCTAGAACGCATCGCTGTTGGCATAACATCGGCCTGCCCGGTGCAAACACTGCATCTGGGTAACGACACATCTGTCGTCCACGTATCACGACTTAATTGCTAATGTTGTGTTGCTCGCCCGGCCAGTTTGCATCGTATGCAACACGGTTAGTCCCATGCAACCATCGTTAACAAACTAGACATTGATGGCACGACATGAGGATAGCTTTTATTCTTCATCTCATTCAATATACCTTACCATGGATTAATAGAGATATACTATATACCGAAGTTGCAAGAAGTTGCAACTATTTATATCAGTTTACAATAGTATCGTTATTGGTATTATTACCTGTATAGTTATCTCATTCCAAGTCCGGTGTTGAGTGCTATATGTGTATCTTGAAGAATGAAATGTGCCACTCAGGATCTCCTTCCCGGATACCACCAGACACAAGATGGTCATTCCTTTCCACCTACACAGCGTAACCTCCCTTCCAGATACCCGAGTGCTCGGTTGATCGACTAGAAAAGGCCAGCGAGGGACGCAGCCCGAGTCATAACCATGACATCTTCACATCTCCTACAACCACCACAAATATCATCACCATCATACCTATCGTGATACCTCATAGCACCTATTACAACAAGACTCAACACAATGCCCTGCATATCATCAACAATCCTCCTCCTCCTCACCGTCCTCGCTTCATCCATCCTCGCCCGCCCTCCAGACATCACCTTCCTCTGCAACGAAATGCCCGAAATCTGCACCAACATGTGCTGGGCCGTCCGCTGCGCCCAGCCCTCATTCCCCCAAACATTCTCCCTCGGCCTCACCCCCTACGGATACGGCTCCTCCAACAAAACCAAAACGTCCATCTCTGCCAGCTGCCACGCCAACGAGCTTTGCGGCACCCAAGGCTTCAACAAAACAGGCCATCGCGGCCTTCCGTACTGCGCCTGCAACGCGTACCCTCTGTCCGTCACCTCCGAAAGTGCTGCATTCCCTCCGCTCCCTCAGCATCACCGGGTCTCGAGGTGTGTGCCTGAAGAGGAGCAGTGCCTACAGCGCAGCCAGCTAGAGCTCTTTGCGAAGCGGATGCAGCAACGGAGTGATCAGCAAGGCATGCGTCAACTCTCCATCAACTTTGGCAACCCAGGCGGCGTCAAGTACTGCAACAACGATCCCTGTGTCAATGACGGATTCGAGGTCCAGGATGGCCGCGTCTGGAGAAAGAGTCGACGTTCCGAGGAGCGCATGTTTACCTACTACAAGACAAAGTCCGGCATCATCGTCGCCTCGCTTGAAGATATGGATATGCCGTCGCCGATTATACGCCGTGTTGGCAGTGGTGAACCGGTTCCTCCTAGATTCAGGACTTGGTTTGAACAGGCTCACGAGGAGACGGTGCACATGATGGAGGATACCATCGTCCAGCGACTGTCAGATCAATCAGTCGGTGCTCATCCAGTGCTTGACTAGACCGTAGGATGGTTAGTATTGCATCACGTTAGGGGGTAAAGGTTCAGAATAGGGGCAAAGGGAAAGAAAATCAAGATTCCTATGTTGCATGCTAAATTCGTGGCGACTTAAAGTATCAGTGCTTCCAATGACCGTCCCGGGGTATCTCAGCTTTCCTAGCAATTGTTCAAAACGCCCAAATCCATAAGCAATGCTTTCAAGCCAAATGTCCATCTTCCTGTCCATGCCGCCAAGTGACAGCTACTTGACATGTACCTCTAACGTGTCCATGTCGTCAATACCAGCATCCTCCATGGTTTGATGCTCCTCAAGTCTCTCGCCATCAAACCAAATGCCCACATCCTTGTCTGATCCAATACTTCTCTGGGTTCGGAATCCAATTATGAGCGTCTCGACTGTGGTTTCTTGCAGCACACCCAGTTTGACCACTTCCATGTCTTTGGCGACGAGCTTGATGCGTAGTTTAGCCCGCTTGTCCTCTTGCTCCTGTGTTGGCTCTTCCTCCGATAGCTCACCGGCCTCTCTCTTGATACGCATCTCCTCCTCAAGCTCCCACTGGCGGAAACTTTCCACGGTCCATGCTTCCAAAACCACCTTTGTACGCTCGTCCTGTAGGCCTCCCTTGCTGTATTCATTGGCAATGATTTTGCCGTCGCCCTGGGGCCTGATTCCCAGTCCAAGCAGCGAAGAGTAATTGTACACCTTCTTCCTCTGCCATGTCAAGATAATGTCGTCGTCTGAGTTGATTGGTAGTTGTACGCCCTTCCTACGTTGAAGCGCAATCCAACTATCCCGTATCAAGCGAAGCTGTCTGTTAAACTGGTACTTTATATGGGCGACCTTGGTGTTGGGAATATTGGATCTGACCATGATGTCGGCGGCCGCGTCTTTCTTTGCGGTTCTCTCGGAATCCATTTGCATTGTATCCTTGTCGCGGGCGCGCTGCTCTTCGGCTTTGCGAACATACTCGCTGAACTCATCGTCATCTTCTTCCACCTCTGCTGTCGTCTGAGTTTCCGGAACAACTTCAAGAGGCTGTGCGCCGATGATACCCGAACCAACGAACTCGACGCTATCGTCCCGTTGGTACGACATATCAGGCGCAGTGGTACGGTCGTTCTCGTCACCAGAGTCGAAGTCATCCTTAGTGGCAGACTCAGAGTCGGAGGCAGATTCAGAATCAATTGAGACGAGCGGCGCACCACTCGGCGTCACAGACTCTTTCCTCGGGCGTTTGCTCGGTGTGTGTATCTTGGAATTTGATCGTATTGACCGTTGCGACGGGGAATCGTTAAAGGGATCATCCAAAGATTCCGCAGCTGACCGGCGTCGTTTGGCCGACCTCGAGCCCTGGCCAGAGTCAACTCTCGAGTGCTTCGAAGGAGGAGGAGTAGCAAGTTCTCTGCTGATGCAACGTTAGCATGGCCAAGGATCTTGCTTGAAAACCAGTGGCAGTAAGGCTTACCTGAAGCCGTCTCCATCCGGCGGTAAAGACTCGTCTACAGGAGTCGCCTGAACCTCCTCGATCGCACCCGAGTGCTCGTCGGGAGCGTGTGAAGCCTCTTCTTTGTCGGAATCCAAGAGCGGCTTGTCTGCGATATCCGAGAGGCGCCGCTCTTCCTGCTTTTGCTTCCACTTGTTAAGCTTCCTCTCTCTGTCCGCGGCCACGATGGGTGCCATTTCTTTGGATTGGCGGAACAGATCCAAGTCGCTCTCCTCTACGGAGGCGGTAGGTTGTGATATTGGCGCCGCATTGCGCAAAGCCGTCGGCTTAAATGGAAGCTTCTTCTTCCTCACCGGTGCTTCATCACCCATGGTGGGGAATTGCTGAAAAGCAGATAGAGCTTGAGATAAAAGAAATAAAGGATCGGCAACGAAATGAAGCCGTCGAAAATTAATCGCCGAAACGGCGCAAGAAGATGGATTTGGGGGGAGCTAGCTCTGGAGCTCCTCTGACGATATATCCAATGGATATTCCGCCCTATAAATAGTGTTGTTGCGACAGTGTGATGCGCGCAAGAGGAACGTTGTTTACAGCGCTCGATTGAGGTTTCGGGCCTTTGTTAGGGGAAATCACGGGCGCGTGCACCGCTAACTGGCCCCGCCGTATAGCGCTTTCAGAGTGCTAGAATGGTACCTGCAAGCCGCTACCCAACGTCACAGTGCGAGCCGTGCCACACTTGAGCTTTCAGCCACGATCTGAAAACAGGGTACCTTGAGAGTACAATCTCAATCTTATCAAGCTCGCCTCTAAACTTCCCCACGACAAAAGCTATTGCCAGCAGCCCTCGACCACAGCAATCATGGAGAACGGCGGCATCTCACAAGCTGAGGGCAAGGACCCTTCCAGCTTCCTCAGCGACATCATCGGCAACTCTGTCGTCGTCAAGCTCAACTCGGGCGTCGTCTACAAGGGTAAGTTTGGGCGCAATTAGGCAGATTGGCTCACTCCTAGTCTCAAACGAATAGCTACCGTGATCTGACTCTTGGGGGGATTATGGTGTATAGGAGAACTGCAGTCTGTGGACGGATACATGAACATTGCGCTGGAGAAGACGGCGGAATACGTCAACGGCGTCAAGCGGAGAGAGTATGGAGATACCTTTGTGCGAGGCAACAACGGTGAGTGATGCGTCTTTGTTCTTGATGGTGCAGCCCATGGACGAGATGAGCTAACTTTGGACCAGTCATGTATATTTCAGCAGACTCATAATTACGTGGAGGATAATTTCAATGAATTCACAGCTACTTAATACTCACGTCCCCTTTCGTTTTATGAATATGATATACGATGATTCTACAGGAACAAAGAGATATCCTGCTCACAGCTTCTTACTCCATGCGATCAGAGTCCTTCCGTGCACGGCCACCTCACCCTTTGCATTGACCTCAACATCACTCTCGTTCAACTCCTTATCAAACGCCGCCTTGAACGCAGCCTTGTCCTCGCCCTCCAAGGTAAACACATGGCTCAGCGTGTTGACCCGGTTCCACACCGCACTCTTTTCCAGCCAAACCGTCCACGGGAGCTTCTCCTCCCCAATCGGCGTCGAGAACAAAGGCTGCACAAACTTGGCCTGGCGGTCAAACACCTGCGGCCACTCATTGTTGCGGAATCTCGGCGGGCCGAAGTCGGGCAGCGTGAAGATGCGGGCGTTGAGTGCGTCTTCCCACTTGCTGCCTGCCGGCCACGATCTTGGCTTGTTGTCTGTGCAGGTGTTCATGTTGTCAGCCCTCCCTCAAGAGAAAAACCAGGTAGTAAGCGTGAAAGCAAAATGTCCTTACAATCTTCAATGTTCCAGATCAAACCCAATGAGCCTCCTGGTTTCAGAACTCGATGGATCTCTGCCAGTGCAACCTCATTCGCAAACCTGTTGTTTGATTCACAACCAATCAGTTTCGATCTCATCTCATTGTTCTCTCACAACGTACCAGTGAAACGCCTGGGCCACCACAATTCCATCTGCCCATCCATCCTCAACATCCATCTTCTCCGCAGTCCCCTCCTTCACCCCAACCCCCCTCAACTTCTTCTCAGCCAACGTCTCCCTCATCGACGCCGTCGGCTCCACCGCCAGGATCTCATACTCCTCTGGCCGCGCCGACAACAGCTCAGTGGACTTGCCCGTACCAGCTGCCAAATCAATGATCCTTGCCTTGGACTTGCCCGCCAGGCCAAGATGGGCCAAGAGGCTCTGGACTGCCTCGGATGGGTACGACGGTCGGTGCGTGTCGTAGGCCTTGGCGTCTTTGAAGCCGTCTGATGAGGCTTGGAGATACTCTGCAGAAGCCATTTTTCAGGTTGCTTATTGGTATTTACAAATATTCTGAGTGTAGAGGATGTGACATTCAATTGTTTACGGGTTTCTAGCTAATTATATAGATGGCCATCTCGACATTTTGAATGCTTATAGCCTCATACTGGTGCGGAGGTCCGACAACAATTCCGTGCTTATTCCCGAGCCGATGAACGGCCCCGAGTAACCAAGTGCCGACTATCCAGGATGATCTCAACGACAGATTACGTTTTTATGTACTGTATGGATTGCAATGAGGGAAATGATAAGTCAAACTTGTAGCTATGGCATTTTCTTTTTTATTCTGTCCTTTTTGTTTGATAGCTCAACTATTTGCAAATGACCTGCATGGCAAAATTCTCTAGTCTTCATCCTTGTCTTGTTCCACATAAACTCATAAACGGCGTCCAAAACATTAAGTCATTATAAACACAAAAATCATGGCCCAGCCAAGAATCTCTACCATCATTCTCTCCCATTCATCAATTACGTACTTGCGTATAAAAGGCTGGTTTTTTCTGCAGCCTAGAGGGACCAGGTCTTGCTCGCTGACCCGCTGCTTCAGAACTGTCTGCATCAGAGCTACTGTATCCATGGTCCCAAGCTGCGGGAGAAGGGGCATCGTATAATTCGTTTGTTCCGGTTCTAGATAGATCAGAGTAGTACTCTCCAGCTCCGCTGAGCATTGGCTTCGAGCTGGCGTAAGAGCTTCTCGAGTGGGGAATCACAATGTCGCCGCCCATGGAAGACGAAGCCATGCTGCTTCGGTTGGCCGAAGAGTTGCGAGAAGCCATTTGACGAGCAATGCTTTTGCGTTGAGCTTCAATCGACCCTCTGGAGGTGTCCATATCCACTGGCTGCCGGTGTCGTGACTGTCGTGTATCGTCTGTACTGGCGTGCTTGTTTCGTGGAGGTGTCGAAGAGCTTGATGTAGGTGTAGTTTCGCGTGATGAGGACGGCATGGCAGTCTCTGTGACATCCACCGGAATATAGTGCGCCTTTCCTTTTCCCTTCCTTTTGGCTTTTCCTCTTGGATCTGTCGAATCGCCAATAAGAGTGGGAGAGCCGGTGATGCGGCTGGAATCAGGCGTGTTAGGCCTTGATATCCAGATGCCTTCGACCTGGATACCCTTTTGTATTGCGCGCACTCCAAAGGGGATATCGTTGATGCCTCGTGCGTTGATACCGCAGTACCGCATCTCTGCCAATCGCACTCGCCGTTCTTCGTCTATCAATTCGAGCCTCGCAATTTTACGGTTGGTCCACCAGAGTCTTACAAGCCCAAAGGCAAAGACTAACACTATGCAGCATGCCAAAACCTGCATAAAGGTAAGGTAAGCCGACAAAACAATCGAGAGATGCAAAAGGATTGGCTTGGAAGAGCAACTTACAAACGTCATTTCCTCCCATAACTGCCACCCAATGAAGAAAGCACCCATATCGACGGAGGCTCCTGGAGTTCTTAGCTGCCAGGACCGGTTTGTATTGGACGAGTTGGAAGAATCAAGGATCTGAAATCCGCAGGCTCTTTTCCGTTGTTGTTAAGTATTTTCCGAATCCCAAAAACAACACCTGTCCCAGCAAGAAAGTAAAGTGCGAGAGAGGGAAACAAAAAAAGTTGAAGAAACGAAAGTGTGCAAAGGTCCGAAGGTGGCTCGAGTGTAATCCACGTGGCGGTGGTGAGACCAAAAGCTTTTGCCAGAGGAGGAGCGACACACACAGCGAACCTGGAAAGAAAAAACGAAGGACGAATTGGCGTGGGAAAATGGGAATAAGCGAGTGATACTTTATGATTTGTACAGTTACAACGGCGGCGTCGAACATATAAGAAAGCGGAAAAGATGATCGGGATGCCGCGCCCTTGAAGGTGTTTTTTATGTGTCTGGCACCCTTTCGGCGCCCCAGCCAGTCAGGCGAGCATGTGCGCAGCGGGACAGGATACAGGATGCCGGGATCTATTTTCCTGTGGGTAAGAAACATGCAAGGGATGATGGGCGATAGGTTGGAGAAACAAAAAGATGGGTTCACAAACAACATGGACTTGATGGACTACTGGGATGGGCCTTGACTCGACACGGGAGGTGACTTGTGGTTGGACGCAAAGCTTGGCCCGCAGACATGCAGCTTATGCCGCCTGCGACCTCGTATGTGTGCCGCTTGTTGGCAGGTGTTTGTCGATCTAAAAAAAGGAAACATGTAAAAAAAGACAATTAAGAAGAGGGACAGGCGCCGATCGGACCGACGAGCAAGGGGTGGGAAGTGCATTCAGCTGGGAAATCCCGGGGGGAGGAGGACATCAGGGATTGTGATGCGGAGAGGAGGCTTTTGGCTGCGGTGAATCGAAAGGACTTTGCCTCACCGGTTTTGTGGTCCCTTGCAGAGGGGGGCTGAGAAGAGAGAGAGGAAAACTTTGCCATGTTGTGAAGGAAAAGGGGCCATGGTCACACAAGAGATTTTACATTTGGTGATGTGGCTGCATAACCTCGAGTTGTATTGGCCAAATGCTCGGGTTGACATCTGCAAGCCTCAGGCGATGATGAGATCTTTTTCTTGTTTGGGACTGGTAGGGACCCAGCGACAATGTCTCGGATATCAAAGTGTGTCCGTTTGTGTAGACAAAAGTACACAAGTAGGCATGAATCCCGGCAATTGTATGTATCGTTATGGTTTATATAGAGGTAATAGGCAGCAAAAGGAACTGAAGAAGGATCTATGTCGATGGTTCATGTAGTTGACTGCATGTCCTAATTGGGCGGATGGCTTGGATTCACGCTGCGTGGCGCCAGACGGCTTAACCAAGTTGACTTCTAGCGGCATCTGTCACTTATTTGCTAGTTATACCATTAACTATAGAAATTCTCTTAGAAAAGCAGTCAGTGTTTTGCAAGCTTCTTTGTTCAATTTGAGTGGTATCAATCTCAGACAATCCCTAAGCAGCGAATTAACATCACCTTCATAGCCAACGCCATAGCCACTACTTGAGCAACATTTAGTTAGGGAAACACCAGCCTATGCCCCTCAAAGGCAAAAGAATCATTGGGTCAGCATCATCATCAACTTTCCAATCGTACGTGAGATTCGCCATGCACAATACCAACGGAATGAACTTGGCATCGTCCCTCGTTCCGGTGCGGGTGTATAGCTCGTCTCGAAGTAGTTCAGTTATATTAGGCTTCCCACCAATACTCCCCTTGATGCTGACCCCATCAATAAACTCTTCTGGTATGCGGACCTCGGTATTATAGCCATCGAGATGGAGAGCAGCATCCTTGATATTCCCATTGCAGTGAAAGATGGCCAAAATCCTGTAGCTGTCGGCGGGTATCCCCCCCTGGACTAGAACTTCATTTTGAAACCAATGAAGGTTACCAAGGTTTAAATCTTCAGCAATCCGTAAAGCATCGTAGACAACAGGCAACCCATCCAACCAAACGGCAACAATAATAACTTCCCTGGCCCCTTTATTTATCATCAACTGTTGTCTCCGTAGAGCTGCGTTCCAGCTGGTAAAGAACGAAATGAAGGGCCCCTCTCGCTGCCTCCATTGGAGGTGATCGCTACATGCTTGAGCGTCGCCAGCGCGCCAAGGATTGCGTGCTACCATGTGTCCATCATCGAAGGTGCAGTTTCGGTATCGATGATATTCGTCGTGCACTTCAACGCGAAACCCGATGTCTGGTTGGCAACAATAAGTTTGCAGGTCGAAAGCCATGTTTTACGCATTTACGCCTACAACGTAAGGTGAAGCAACAGAAGGACGGCAGTGTTGCTGATAACATATTGTCTATCCATACGCCAGCTATTCCCAACGCTCGTGGATTGGGCAGCATTGTGGCTGGTCAACAGATCCTCCCAGGCAGCTTTTCTGTGCTGAATTGATCAATACGGTGCCCTGTACGTGTGTGTTACCATTGTTCGCTGTCAGGCACCGACATCTGGTGGAGTTTTGCCCAGGCCATGCAAGCAACGTATGATGGCCGACCAAAGCGGCAGCGTCAGGCGGCCGTTCCTATTGATCAGCCTATTCTGGATGGCGCCCATGCTTTTTCGGTATGGGCAATGAAAAAAGGTTCAATGAAAAAGGTTCAAAGGGAAGCAGTTTGCCACCGGAGATCTACAATCGCTTCGATCCAGTGCTGTTTACAGCCACGAGTGTGTGTCCTGCATTTCCAGCTTCAGAGGTGTTTTTACTCGAGCATTCCCCAAGAAGACGGAGATCCCGGCTCAGCCATCGAAACAAGGTCTCCAACAAACCCTTGCACACAGCTCGGCCCCGGATTTTCAGTAACAAGCATGGCAGAGCGGGGAAGAGTCCATCACAATCACATTCGTAGATGTGACAAAGTGACAGTCTACGCTTCTGGGAACAAGTTCGACAAGCGTGGCGATTTCTTGATGATGAACTAGGAAAAGAGTGCTAGTTCATGTGGCAGATTTTTTAGTTACTGCAAGGTGAGGTAATAATGAGGAAGAAAACCTGCCCAACTTGGTCTTGTTGGTGTTGGTTCAGAGGGTAGGATTGTCCGAATGCCGCGGCTCAGGTGCCGGGCTACCTTAGCATCAACTGCTAATACAGAAACAAATACGCACAATCGGTAACTACTAGGTAGTACGACATGCCGCACTGTCATGGATCGTCATGGCTCTGCGGATAAAATGTCTTTGCCGCTACTCGGATTCGGGAGAGTCGTTTCCGGGTATTTTCAGCAAGGCCGGGCGCGTGTCTTTTTCCTTTGCCTTGGCTGGTGGCTCCACCGTGCTTGGCTTCATAAGTCTAGAAATGCCCACGGCACTTTAGGCGCTCGCTCTGCAAAAGCCGGTCCGATACGATGAGAGTGACGCTGCATGAAAATACTACCTGGTACTGTACAATGTCAGTCAGAGGACTCAACGAGTGGGCACGGGTTGGGATTACCGCGCCAAGGGAGCGGGTGAATGAATGAATGAAAGGATGAAAGAAAGCCTTGGGCAGACAAAGCGAGCTGAGGCCAAGCTACGAGGCGGAGCAGCGCACAGCCAAAGAGCCAAGCCAGAGAAGCCAAGCCGTATAAGTGCAAAAGAGAGGCTGATCCAGCCGACGATACGCAGTACGAGTACGCGGAGTGTAGACAGTGTGGAATCCAGCGAATCTCACTGATGCGCTCCGTTGGCGAAAATGGTCGGCAAGGCGCCGCCGAGAGGATGCGCAGATCTGATGTTTGCTGGGCTGACCTGGCAATGGAATCATCCATCTCTCCACGCTCTCTCTTTTGGGAATCCATGTACATTGGACAGACTTATCATTGCCCTGCTAGGTAACTCAAGTACCGTAAGTACCTGAAGCATTTCGCCTGTGTTGTAACAGTACATTACGACACTGCCCATAGAATCAAAATCAGATCGCCGTCTTCGCCTCGTTCGATCCAGAAAATCCGCCCCAAAACTGAAGTCACCCATCGGGGATTGTTAGACGCCGTTCCCGCTCCATCGAACTCGACTGCAAGCACTAGCAAAAAAGTGATGCTACGCAAAAACTGCCATCGGCCCCATTTGCAGGCCCTGATTCCCCCATATCCGGCCGCTGATCCGTTCTAGCCTGACATCTGACCATCATTCAGGTCATCCAAATGGCTTTTAAAGCTTGAAACCCCTTGTGCCCCTTCCCTGCTTTTTTTTCGGCATGTACTCGTACCTTGGCTTTTTACTTTCCTCCACAGTCTAGACGAAGCCTTCCGCTTTTCGCATTGGATACCTATTAAAAGTCTCCGTTTCCCCCCATCAATTGATTGTCTCTCTCTTCACCTCGCCAAAACGATATTTATTCCGCCGTCTGCGTATTCTTGCCCGCATCTCTCACAACACCGGCGTATCGTGTCGTATCGTGTCGTGTATCATCGGGCTGTATCATATCGTATCGCCTTAATACTACTTACTTAATTCCCCGCCAACTCTCATCGTTCGCCATGCCGATTCGAAATCCGTTTACTCGCCGCCCCGGCACTCTCGTCACAGTCGAGGACAATGTTTACACCGACCAGGAGCGCATTTCTCCCGGCTTTGAGCGAGTCGACACCGTTGGATCCAAGGCGTCGTCGGCTCTCAGTATTCGCAGCGCCAGAAGTCAGGATACCGGCGAGTATAAGATGAGTGGTATGTCGTGGGGTGACCGCCTTCCCTTGCATCCCTGCCCTGTGCCATGTAGACCATGCCAGAGGCAGAGCATCACACGACCGGCTAGCTAACTGCTTTTTCTTGAAATGCAGTCGTCAATGACAGTGGCGTATATCTCCCTGTAAGTTTGCATAGCCCCGTCGTTTTGCCTTGTGCACCAGTCGCTGATTGTCGATGCGAACAGCCCTCACCGTCGGAGGAGAAGGGCCACTGGCCGCGCAGGTACCTCTCGTCGCGAGAATCGTCAGACAGCTCTGGCGAGATTGAGCAATTTTCTATTTCTCGAGAGTCATTTGACTCGTACCGACGCTCATTTGTATGTTGTCCATATCCGTTGTTCTGGTTTGCTTTCATTCTCTCGGGCACGGCGTCAACCCCGCCTCCGATGCGACTCGCCTGAACCGGAGACTAACAAGGACCCCAGGATATCTCGGCACGATCCCCCATTTCTGCGTACGACGTTCCCGCTCGCATGAGTCTCGACTCAGCTCGATTCGCTCGAATGCCTAGGTCGGCAATCAACCGTAACATCGAGCAACTGCCCACCGCCGAGGAGAACTTTGAAGACGTCGGACTCGAGGACCAGAAGCAGCCGCCCCGCAAACGAGGCTTCTTCTCCAAACTGACAGAGACCCAAGAGAAGGACTCCACGGCTCAGACAGGAGTCTCGAGATTCCTCATGCCCGGTCGGAAGAGGGCGCAAAGCGGCCAAGGGGCCGAGTTGGCAGCAATGGACCAGCCGACGGTGACTTCATCAAACTGAGAGATGTCTACCGCGGGAAGCAACGACGACAACGACTCTGCAACTTGAAATAATTTATCGTACATACCTTTTCAAAAGTGTATCAGGCGCCCATGTTTTTTTTTTCTGGACTATGGATATGTTTTATTTCTGCAATGACGGCGTTTGGGACGATGTAGACGGCGGACGCACATTTGCCGCCGTCACATACCTTGCAAGGACAACTGTATAATGGGGAGTTTGTATTTCGCATCCAACGATGCTTGCCGGTACGCCCCCGATTCATGGGCTGGCAGACTCGGAGGGTTTATGAAGACGAGGGAATATTCAAGCAAGGAAAAGCAAGACGACTTAATGATAATCACTTATGTCGGCGATCACATGCTTGATCGCTAATACAGCACATCTTACGTTTGATATGTTCGTGCCACCGTCATCATGTCGACTCTTATATGATAGAGTTCATTCATTCTGAATAAGCCCTAGGGTTGTGATGCATTGAACGAGGCATAAAGTCTGTGGTCCTACCAACTACTAATCACCAACGAATAATCAAGACTTGGTGATGTAGAAGGCGTGATGGTGCAACCCCCCGCGTGGTTGAATTTCTAATCTTGTCTCCATTTCTCATGATTCTTCAATCATTTCTCCTTTTTGCTACCCGATTTGTTTGGCCTTTTGAGCACCACTTGATGGCTACAATCACCGACTGCGGAAGCTGTAACTCCTCGGAGCAATTGCCTCTGTGCGGAAATCCACGGCATACTTATACTTGACTATATAGTATATGAATGCAAGAGCAGAGAGAATTGACAAGAGGGCGTGCTTGTCGGGTAATTACGCCTTAGTGTGGTGGAGTATGAATATTAATGTGACACGCAAACGCCCTGTGTTGACATTTTCTTTCTCCTAACATGCAGCAGAAAAGCTGCAGAAATTTGGGTTTCTGCTAAAAAGCGATAAGATAGATTGACGTGATCAAGCTGGAACCAGCGGGATAGACTCCATAGTGGGTAATTTGGACGCTGGATATACTCTGTAGTGGGTAATTGAACGCTGGATATAACTCTGTAGTGGGTAATTGAACGCTTGAGTAATACAGCGACAACGGCGTTGAAGCGGGGCAGAAGAGCTGCGGAACGGGATATAAAGCCTAATGGACGGAGCTGCTTTTATCGAGCTGAAGGTTTGTTGAAGATGGGCATTGATGCTTTGGTTTAATCTGATCTAATCAACTTGACTTGATCTTGGATTTGGATTTGAATTGGATTGAGTTGGAACATCAGGTATGTAATGGACAGGCATTGATACTGAATACACCCACATATGACGACTTAATTGTACTAACAAACTCACTCATACACAAGCACAAGCACAAGGACACACAAACACAAACCACAAACCGCAGTCACAGTCACAATGGGCAACGCCTCAGACGAATACGTGCCCGACATTGCGGCGCTGTCGCTCGCCTCCAAGGCGGTGCACGCTGATGCTCGCATCGACGGCCATCCGGCCATTGCGCCCGGCCTGCACACCAGCACCACCTTTCGGTATCCCAACGATCCCGAGAGGCTCAAGCCCATTGCTGAGGTTGATGTAAGTGAAAGATGAAGATGAAAGATTCCAGAAGTAAATAAAAGCTTCTTGATGCTGACACAAAGCCTTTACAGACAACTAAGCCTCTGGACTTCCACATCTACTCGCGTCACACCAGCCCCAATATGGCTCGCTTTGAGGCCATCTTGACGTCCATTCTGGGCCAGCAGGCCATCACCTACGGATCGGGGCTGGCCTCCTTCCACGCCATGATCACGCACATCAACCCCAAGCGTGTTGCCATTGGAGACGGCTACCACGGCTGCCACGGCATCCTCAAGATCTTTGAGCGCCTCAACGGCCTCAAGTCGCTGCCGCTGGACTGCGACCTCTCGGAGCTGGGGCCCGGCGACATCATCCACGTCGAGACGCCCCTGAACCCCACGGGCGAGGCGCGCAACCTCAAATACTACGCCGACAGGGCGCACAGCGTAGGCGCGTATCTGACTGTCGATGCGACGTTTGCGCCGCCTCCCCTGCTGGATCCGTTCGCCTGGGGCGCGGACATTGTGATGCACAGCGGCACAAAGTACATTGGAGGACACTCGGACATGCTGTGCGGCGTGCTGGCAGTCAACCCCAAGCACGAGACGTGGGTGAGCGACCTGCTCGCCGACAGACTGCTCCTGGGCTCCGTGATTGGCAGCCTGGAGGGCTGGCTGGGCATGCGATCGCTACGAACCCTGGAGCTGCGCGTCAACCGACAGAGCGCCACGGCCACGGCGCTGGTGTCGTGGCTGGCGGAACAAGCCAAGGACGACAAGACGGCCGCCGGCAAGACGATTGAGAGGATCCAGCACGCCAGCCTGCAGCCCGAGGCCGCGCAGGAGGGGAGCTGGCTGCGGCAGCAGATGCCCAACGGCTACGGGCCCGTCTTCGCCGTCACGTTGAAGAACAAGGAGCTGGCGAAGCGGCTGCCGGGGAAGCTGGGGCTGTTCCAGCATGCGACGAGCTTGGGAGGCGTGGAGAGTCTGGTTGAGTGGCGGGCCATGACGGATAGGACGGTGGATCAGAGGCTGTTGAGGGTGAGCGTTGGAGTGGAGAGTTTGGAAGACTTGAAGGCGGATTTGCAGCAGGGACTGGAAGCGTTGCTGAAGGAAGGGCTTGCTTGATTCTTTGATAGTATGATGGTTAAAAAGGTGAGGAGAGTAACAAGGGAGATTGTAAGTGAACCCCTGGCTGGGCATCAAAGCAGATCAAGTTAGTGATGAACTTTTGATGCTATTCGCAATTGGATACTCATAAGAATGGATAAAAAGAATAAATTGAAGCTTATCAACTTACGCAATTGCTGTTTAATAAATCTTTGTAAAACTATCTTTTTTTATGTAAGGGGTTATAAAGTGTTGAAGTGATCAATGCACGGGTACCGTAGCATGGAGATCTAATGTCCAAGCGACTGGGCATCGAAAATCAATTACAGGGTCCCCCCCAATCGACCCCCCTGGCACCGCTATCCGATAACTTAACTTGCACGCTCTCCTAGCCCCTGGCTAAACAGAGACCGCGAAAGCCTCAATTACCCCAAAAACCCTTTCCCTTTCCCGCCACTAAGGCGGTCTCTTTTCGACCGAGAAGAAAAACAGCATCCCTCTTCTTCCAATTGCGGCCGAATTTTAATTGTATTAATCGCCCATTGACGCAACAACGACTACAAATAGCTACACCAAAGAGACGAAACGAAAAAGGACATATATCAAAAAGAAACCTAGAGAGAGAGAGCATGCCAGCAGCAGGCGGCATCCCCGTCTCCTCACGCCGCCTCTCCTAACGAGGACACAAGA
The DNA here is from genome assembly GCA_002022785.1 of Trichoderma guizhouense. Taxonomy (NCBI): domain Eukaryota; kingdom Fungi; phylum Ascomycota; class Sordariomycetes; order Hypocreales; family Hypocreaceae; genus Trichoderma; species Trichoderma guizhouense. The sequence continues at coordinate 1,085,786 of LVVK01000019.1, read as the reverse complement.
ATCGAATCTCAACCAACTCCTCCTCCCGAAAGATCCTTCGAACCTCTCCCGGCCAATGCCGCGCCTCAACCTCTTCCGCCTGCCGACCACCCTCCGGCGCCGCGTCCGCCGCAACCGCCTGACGACGCAGATGCTCCTCCTCGCCCTGCTCGTCCTGCTCGCCCTGCCGCTCTACTCCGTCTACTGCGTCTACAAGCCGCCGCGCTTCCTCATCGGCTACCTGCGCAACAAGTTCCCCGACGTGCTCTTCGAAGAGCCCGCCACGACGGAGAAGATCATTGCGCTGTCGCTTGATGATGCTCCCTCGGCGCACACGGACGAGATTATGCAGGTGCTGCGCGAAAACGACGCCCACGCTACGTTTTTCGTTATCGGGCAGCAGGTTGAGGGACGGGAGGCGATATTGAGGAAGTTGGTTGCGCAGGGCCACGAGCTGGGTAATCACGCTATGCGCGACGAGCCGTCTAGTAGCTTGAGCAACGACGAGCTCGAGAGGCAGGTTAAGGAGGTCAAGGCGCTGCTGACGACGGCGTACGAGGCAGAGGGCAAGATCCTGCCTAATAATTACTTCCGGCCTGGGTCTGGCTGGTTCAACCACCGCATGAGGGATCTGTTGGGCAATCGCGGCTTTCGGATCGTTTTGGGGAGCATATACCCTCACGACCCCCAGATTCCTTATCCTACGACCAATGCCAGGCATATCTTGAGTATGGCACATCCCGGAGGCATCATCATTTGCCACGACAGAAGAGGCTGGACGGCTCCGATGCTGCGGATTGTGCTGCCGGAATTGAAGCGGCAGGGATACAGAATCGTCACGATTACAGATCTTGTGACGTCGGTTGAGCCATTAGGAGGTCGATCATGGTGATTTCTTAATACAGGAAGGATTGCAAATGGGAAACATATTCACAAATACAATATGGAGGAGTCACTTTTTTCTTCGTTTATACACACATTGATTGCTTTTTCTTCTGTTTGTCTTTTCTTTTTCGTTGCATTGGCGTGGGTCCGCATACAACACATTCACAAAGGGAAAAATAGGAGGGGCAAAGGTCAGGATTGAGAAGAGCATCGTTATACAAGCCCCCGGCAGAAAGGGAGGGGATTACTGGAGTTGGGGACTCACGGGAACGTTGGAAAGCTATTCGCAGTAATATAAAGGAGGCGAAGGGGGAAACAAAAAAGGATATCAGAGGACTATTTCTAGTGATCCATCTTCGCGCAGAAGCCTCGCCAGGTTATAGCGAGGAGATTTGAGCCTGTTTTCCAGAGAGGTCAGCTCATACCGTGTACTAAGAGGTATCTAGTACTGCTAGGGTAATATCAAAGGTCACGGTTCTGGGAATTGGGAGATACATACGTGAATTCTAGTAAGCCGGTGGCTATACGTCTGTACCCGTCAACGAGCTCTCGTGCTAGGCTGTGAAGATTGTCATCGTGTACGAATTGACTGATGAACTCTCCGGCCGCCTCGTCAAACTGCCGCACTGCGTTCTCAAGCTTCTGGAGCATCTGGGCCATAACATCGTCCAGCGTCGTTTCCGGAGTCAGGAGCGAGCATACGACGTTGAGGACGCAGTCCGCGTTAAGTTCCTTTTTAAGCGATAGCGGGTCGTTGATAAAGCTCATCAGTACGTTGATCTGCCTCCGGAGGACGGGTATTTGTGACGAGCTGAGCATTTCTGGCGGCACGTCCCGGCTCATGGCATATGGAATCAGGGCACAGAACAAGCCGCCGCCGATAGTACCCTCCCGGAACGCCATGTACTCGTCAAAGCTAGGCACAGTCTCGCTGAGGCGCATCTTCTGTTCGGTTGAGCAGGCGCCAATGTAGATGACGAGCTCATCGTACATGCGCTGGCGCTCATGGAGCGGTGCCTCCTCTGCATACCGCCGCCCAAAGTCGACCAGCACGGCATTGATGGCGTCGACTTCGCCGTCTGGAGATGTTCCGGGTAAATTCAATGCGTCCTTGGCGATTGCTAGCGTTCTCTCGCGCCATTGCTCGGCGCGGGCGAAGTCTGACCCCAGGTCGCCTTCGACTGTGTCGATGGTGTCGTCCCAGCATACTACCCACACCACGTACAGCACCAGGGCCTCGAGACGCAGCTTGGGCGCGAGGGGATACCATAGACATGCCGCCAGGGCAATATCATCGCGCAGACGGCGCTCAATCTGCAGATGGGGCGCGATGGCGGCGATCTCGAGGATGGTGTTGGTGGTGAGGGTGACGGATTCTTGGTAGTGCTCGTTAAGAGTTTGAGGGGGCCAGGATTGGAAGAGAGCTGTGAGGTTGGGGATGCGGAGGGTTTGACCCTTGAGGGCGGCGATGATGGCGGCTTGGGAGGACATGATTGATGTTGGGGATTTCGAATGGTTTGAAAGGTTGGAGGGGCAGATGAAAGAGAGGTTGAGATAGATACAAGATGGTGGGGTGAGTTTGTGTGTCCTATGGGTACTTCCAAGTTGCTGTAGGTAAGCTTACGGTGCAAGTAAACCGCAACTTGTTTTCCTTTATGTGAGCGACCTATATGCTTACTATGAACTGATATGATAATATCCAATGGAGAGAAAACAACAAGTATAGGCTGTTTTTGTAATTGAAGTCACAGAAAATGCCTGACCGAGCTCAAAAGGCTGGAGTGAGAATTGCACCTCACCCGCATCCATGAACCAATAGAGCTCCCACTTAGATCATTCAGCGTAACATCTAGTGTGGAACTCATTCTGCATAAACCGCCATACTGGTTTGGATGTTAGAAAATAGGAGCAAAGTCGTGGGGTGTGTCAACGACTTGGGAGAGGTTAAAAATGCTGTGAAGGTTCGAACGTAGATATCCGCGTCGAATTTGTTTGGCAACTTGCACACCTTCACAGCATTTTTAACTTCTCCTAAGGCCTCGAGCTCATTTTAAAGAATGGAGGAAGGGTTGAAAATTCGTTTATTGCAGGACTCTTGGTGATTTTGCTGTGTGCGATTGCCAGAGCCAGTCAACACATACACACATTTTCCTCAGTTTAGAACCTGGGCGTCTCTGATGATGGATAGTCCGATGTGAATGCAGGCTTATATCATATCATCTCCGGAGTAATAGCGTGAGACTCAGTTTGGTGAAGTGCTGTTTGACAGAGGCAAATAGGCTGTGGAGCTAGCATACATGTAACCATCATACTGGTCCAGAGTGCTAGATATAGGCTACATGTAGGCTTTTCAAGGTCTCGGGGGGTGTTAAAAATGCTGTGAAAAGGTAATGACGTCGGGTCTGCTCCATTAGACAACAGAACCCATCACGACGGCCATTGTCCAATTAATCACCGACGGTTCCCAAGTGCAGCTCGCATAGCACGGCTAGCTCCAGCATGTTGACATCAGACTTGGTGGGCCCATTTCAAGGTCTCGGGGGAGGTTGAAAATGCTGTGAAAAGAAGTTGTTTACCTAGATTCGTCTTGCTCTCCGAAGGTAATTGGATGTACATTGAACAACTGCAATTGGATACTGTATGCAGTAATCCACGGCCCTTAGGCTCCATATAATTCACATCACCTGTGTAATAATGGTCAATTATCCAAGGCGAAGGTGCCTTAACCTTTTGAACCATGTCTTTTGTGCGAGACATTCCACTGAATTAATTGAATTTTGTACTCCACTGTTGACTTTCATCAACCCACGTGTATCCTGCACATGAATTTCAACTACTTCACTTCAACACCCCCCTGCTACTATACACCAATCCCAACCCATCGGCACTCCGGCTTCCGAATCTCCCTATTCTATCATCTACCATAATTATCCCGTAAGTACTGGCAAAGGAACAAGTGCAGGCTAATTTCACCTTTCATCCACCAAACGGGCACCCATCCGCATCCTTTGAAACAATCAGCCGCAGCCCCATCACGCGATTGGCTGCCGCGGCGCGTGGGGCGGGAGTTGAAACATCAGACAAGGATCACGTCAATCCTCCCGCTGACATTCTTTTTCTTTCGCGTGGCATTCTCATCTTAGCTAGCTAGCTGCCATGTATGTCTAGAAGAGACAGACAGACGATCGGGCCGTCTGACTAGCTTCCTGTCTGCCTTCCAAATGCCGTATCATAAGCCGCTAATATCTGTCACCAGTATTACTCCAATAATCACAGACACGGAGGGAAGAGAATGGTGAGAAAATGACATCAGCGGATAAATATGTGCAGTTCTTTGTGCTGGTAAAAAGTATTCACATCATAAAATAAGAAAAGATAGTAGAAAAATCAAATGACGCCAATTTAAAAAGTATTCCCATCCGTTATTCAACGCCACATCGTCTCCTGTTTCAGGTATATCAAGCAGCCAATCCAAGTACCTAGTAATGCTAATATTCTAGACCCCACACCGAAATCCCATCCATGTCAAAAGTGTAGTAGAAGAAGAGGAAGAAGAAGAGAAAAACAAGGAAAAACAAGTCATCGCTCAGGCGGTACAGCTTATGTCCGGACAATTTCGATATGTACAATGACGCGGCAGCGGAGGTTTTTGCTGCTTCGCATTACCGGCTTGGACATTAGATCCAGAGCGGGACCGCAGCTGCAGGAGCTGGGTGACTAGGTTCCGTAAAGAAGAGAGAAGACAGGCCCTGAATCATGCTCAGATAGTCGTCGGGACGCAGCCTGACGAGGCCCTTGGAGCGGATGTACTCCAAGTCCTCGTCAGCTAGCTCCATCTGGGTCGCGGAGCTGTACTCTTCCGCAAGTTCCGTCAATTGACCCAATTCCGGTCCAAAAGGATTAGAGTTGGTTGCGTGGTGCTGCGCCGAGATGGGAGGTTGCACAGGCAGGGGGGTCGGGGCTGCTTGAGCCGTGGGAGCCGTAGGAGTCTTGAGAGCCCTCGGGGCTGCGAAAGCCATGGGGGCCGTGGGGGCCGCAGGTGATGTAGGCTGTTTCAAAGATCGATTTGAGATAGATGAAGAATGTGCCGAGGAGTGCGTCGATACGGACGGAGTTCGGGAGAAGGCCTGGAGACTCCGGGATGCGGCAGACAGATCGGAATCTCGAGAAATGCGGGATATGGATCGCGACCTGGCAACGGCATCGACCGAGTTCTTCTTGGTATGCGTAGGAGAGCGCTGGGGAATCATCGGCGCACGCGCGGGCTCGGGCTCGACTGGGGCGGCAGGTTTGGTCGAATTCTTAAAGTAGCCTGAAAGGTGGTTCGGCTTAGGAGAAGGCGTGCGCTCGCCTGTCGCAATGTCTGGGCTGGTTGGCGGCGTCGATTCGTTGGTGGCGAAGCTGTCGGAATCGTCGAGAGATTTGGCAGAGTTGGTTCGTAGAGGAGCAGTAGGAATAGCAGGAACAGCTGGCACGGCAGGGACGGCGGGGACAGCAGGAATAGCAGGACTGCCCTTGGCGCCCTTGGGCAGATCGGGGGCGTTGTATGAGAGCATGTTCGTAGTGTGAACCAGCTGGACAGGAGCCGAGATCTTGTGGCGAAGGGTATGCGAGCGCTGAGGGCCCTTGCCATCGCCGGAATCAGAGCCCAGCTTGAGCTTGCGCGTAGTAAAAGCTCGTGATAGAGACATGGTGGCGGCAGTTCGTTTGAGTTGGAGGAAACGAAATGGCCGGTTGACGATGGAGGAACGAAGGAGAGGTTTAAAGTAGGAGACGTGGCAGAAGAGAAGGACGATTGGTGTCACTCTGTATGACAGACTGACTCTTGTGCGAGCAACCACCACAAGCGAATGAGGTGGTCAGTGAGGTGAGGGACAAGATGCCACAACCCGATCTGGAAGTTGACTGTGAAGCCGTGTGACCAGCGCTCACTATCTAAGACAGCTGGGCTGATGACGGAGGACACACACAAGCAAGCTGGGAAACGTTGCACAGGGGGCCTCTTGGTGGAGGTGAATCCAAGCTCAAGTCGGAAGGTGACTTGCGGGATTCAATGACAGATGAGCGCCGAATGGCCGAGCAGATCTGCACTCAAACGGGCCAAGATGAAGATGGAAAAAACGTGAAAAAATGAAGAGAAAAATCGCAACTTGGTTCACGCCAGGTGATGATGTTGCGAGTTGGTTTGTTGGTTTGTTGGTCGCGGTAAGGGCAAAGTTTGCGACTGGAAACTGTCCGGCTACCTTGTTTTCACTCTTGTTGCGAGTGTGTCGATGTACTGTTTGTGTGAGATACAAAGATTGATTGCTGTCACACAAAACAGATAGGGCGGAGTTCAGTTCTGGTTGGTCGCTTGTCTTGTTTTGAGATGCGAGCACAGCTTTGTCTTTGGAGATGCCAAGCGGAGGGAGAGACGGCAACTCGTTGAATTTTTTTTTCTTTGGTGAGAGAAAGGAGAGTAAGTGAGACAAGAGAACAAGCAACTAAGTGCCAGAGTAAACGAAACGATCAACGTTTTCAAGTTGAAGGAATCAAAGGCCGGGCTTTTTTTGAGATTGCCGAATGTGATGTGTCGAGAAGACGTGCCTTGATTGTTTGAAAGAAAGGAGAGAAAGTTGGGCGGCAAAAACAGCGTCTGCGTCGGGCAGTATGGCGTATAACGTGAAGAGGGAGAGAGACGATAAACGACACGATACGGCACTGACGAAAGAAAAAGAGGTCAAACAGCTGTAAATGCGCGCTCGCAGCAAGAGAAGCGAATAACGGCGGCCGGTGCTATTGGGAGACGCAACGCAACACAGCCCTTCTCGGCGACGGAGAGCAAAAAGAAGGTTGAAAGGCGGGACGAGGCGCGCGATGAGGAAGAGGCAGCAGAACAAGATGTTATGGAGCAAGGCAAGCAAGGCAGGGCCCTAGACTGGGCTACTGTACTGTGCTGTCCGTTAGGCATTTCCCGCAGCAAACGAACCCATGATGCCTGCGCTTGTTCTTGTCCTCACATCTGCCGCATCCCTGCTGGCCCATTCCCCATTCACGCCGGCCTCACGCCAGGCCCGCCTGATTGGCCCAGCTGGCGACTCATCACCAGCTCGAGGCTTCAAACCCCTGGCTAAGGCCAAGCCAGGCTCGAGCCAGGCTCCGACCCATGCCCGTTCGGGAGGGTGCAGAATGAAAGGATGGTGCGAAAAAATGCAGGGAAGCGCCCTCTTGCATTTCGGCCAATGGTCATGAGCCAAGTTGTTGGCCACCATCACAGTGGCGGCCCTATTTTTTGGTGCATTTCTTCTTCTTCTTTGTTGGTCGATGGAATGGCGATAGAGCACATGCAACTGCTATTATCCGGTGGAGGGGAGGGGGACACTGTGTGGGTTGAAGGAGTGAATGAATCGGGCTGCAGGTAACCAAAGTTGATCTGGCCTCCGGACGGGCAGAATGATGAGGATGGAGCGTATAAGTGAGACGACAAGGATCGGATCGGGCCACCGAGTAGAGGATGCATGTATACATCTAGGTACAGGCATTTGCTGCCTGCCTGCAGTCATGCCATCGATCGGATACCGTCGTACAGCTATTACAAGTACTAATATCAGATACTTACTGACTTGAATAAAGGTGCTCGGCCAACTTGAGAATCGCATTCTTACCTACCTACCTAGCTATTAGATACTGTGCATTTTAGATGGTGGCGCTTTGCTCACAGCAAAATCTTTTCCAAGAAATTTCTCCGATTTTCTTCTGTCTCTTTGTCCGCGCATGAATGCTACCAACTAGCGGAAACACGACTCAAGAGAGGTGCCAACTGCTAGTACATACATGCACATTCTGCACGCCAAATAAACAACTGCCCGGCAAAACACTCCCGTGATGCATCTGCTCCTATCCATCTGCCAGGTATCCCCTCTGTTTCGATCCCAATCATGCATGCAATATGCCCCCAAACCTAGACCCTCTCCGTCCGTACCTGCATCTGCAGAAACATCCCAAAAGACAGATCAATGCCATTCACGGGCATTTGTTACACCCGCAAGCCACTAATCAGCCACCAGCATCAATGCCAGACCCTGCTGTCAAAAAAACAACCACCACCAGCCAATCGCTTTCCTGCTCCCCCAAAAGTCAGCGGAGAAAACAGGCCGATCTTGCCTCTGGCAACTGCAAACACTGAGAGCCGGCGCCGCGTGATTGGCCCCCAGCTTGCCGGACCCTTGTCTTGCCGCGCTGTTTCAGGGCCCTTTTTAGCACTCTTGTGCCTGACGGCCCCTGTTCAGCCCCTCCAGGGGACTTTGTGCCTTTCGAGCCTGGTTCTTGGGCTTTCTTTTCTCACGAGG